>CAKOES020000307.1:0-33230 GCA_933207985.1 Pelobates cultripes
TAACAGTGAAAAAAGTTTTTTGTTTTTTTAAATCCAAGCTATTGTGACACCGGATCTAATTAGTAGCACTTGTCAGCGTATCCACTGTTAGCATAACACACCCGCTTTAAGGACACTGACTGCTATTCAATCTATAACAGTGAAAAAAGATTATTTATTTTTTAAATCCAAAATATTGTGACACCAGATCTAATTAGTGGCACTGGTCAGCGTATCCACTGTTAGCGTAACACACCCGCTTTAAGGACACTGACTGCTATTCAATCTATAACAGTGAAAAAAGATTATTTTTAAATCCAAACTATTGTGACACCAGATCTAATTAGTGGCACTTGTCAGCGTATCCACTGTTAGCTTAACACTCGCCATGAAGGACACTGACCGCTATTCAATCTATAACAGTGAAAAAAAGATTATTTTAAATCCAAACTATTGTGACACAGGATCTAATTATGGCACTCTGTCAGCTTATCCACCGTTAGCGTAACACACCGCTAAGGACACGACCGCTATTCAATCTATAACAGTGAAAAAGATTATTATTTTAAACTAAAACTATTGTGACATAGGGATCTAATTATGGCACTTTTGTCAGCGATCTTCCACTGTTAGCGTAACACACCCGCTTTAAGGACACTGACTGCTATTCAATCTATAACAGTAAAAAAAGTTTTTTGTTTTTAAATCCAAGCTATTGTGACACAGGATCTAATTAGTGGCACTTGTCAGCGTATCCACTGTTAGCGTAACACACCCGCTTTAAGGACACTGACTGCTATTCAATCTATAACAGTGAAAAAAGATTATTATTTTTTTTAAATCCAAACCATTGTGACACAGGATCTAATTAGTGGCACTTGTCAGCGTATCCACTGTTAGCGTAACACACCCGCTTTAAGGACACTGACTGCTATTCAATCTATAACAGTGAAAAAAGATTATTTTTTTTTTAAATCCAAACTATTGTGACACCAGATCTAATTAGTGGCACTGGTCAGCTTATCCACTGTTAGCATAACACACCCGCTTTAAGGACACTGACTGCTATTCAATCTATAACAGTAAAAAAAGTTTTTTGTTTTTAAATCCAAGCTATTGTGACACCAAATGTAATTGGTGGCACTGACTGGGGAAACGGGCACAGTATGCACTGTGAGCCTGACACAGAAGCTGGCAGCAGTGGCAGACAACTGACTGCTATTCAATCTATAACAGTGAAAAAAGTTTTTTGTTTTTAAATACAAGCTTTGTGTCACCAGATCTAAGTGGTGGCACTGACTGGGGAAATGGGCACAGTATGCACCGTGAGCCTGACACAGAAGCTGGCAGCAGTGGCAGACAACTGACTGCTATTCAATCTATAACAGTGAAAAAAGTTTTTTGTTTTTAAATCCAAGCTATTGTGACACCAGATGTAATTGGTGGCACTGACTGGGGAAATGGGCACAGTATGCACTGTGAGCCTGACACAGAAGCTGGCAGCAGTGGCAGACAACTAAGTGCATTTACATTAGATAGAAAAAAAAAATCCAAAAAAGCATACCCTTATCCCTAACCTAGCTATGCTTTTCCCTATCTTATGAACAGCAGCTACACTTTCCCTCCTCTTACTAAGCATGCAGCTTGAGAATGAATCTAAAATGGATGCTGTCCAGTAGGTGGGAGGGTCTGCTAGGGAGGCTGTGCTGCTAATTGGCTGGAATGTGTCTGCTGACTGTGAGGTACAGGGTCAAAGTTTACTCAATGATGACGAATAGGGGGCGGGTCGAACCGCGCATATGTTCGCACGCCGTGGCGAACGCGAACATGCTATGTTCGCCAGGAACCGTTCGCCGGCGAACCGTTCGGTACATCACTAATGTTTAACATTAAGAGTTGTATCACATGTAATACCAAACAAGTTATCTACAAGTTGGAGTGCCCTTGTGGCCTCCAATACGTGGGTCAAACTAAAAGAACACTTAAGATTAGACTTAGAGAGCACGTTTACAACATTAAAAGGGGCTTTGAGAAACATTCCTTCTCCAATCACTTCAGAACACACCATAATGGAGATCCTACACTTCTCTCATATTGTGGTATAGAAAGGGTAGAAGTACCATGGAGAGGAGGTGAGTTGAGCAAATCCTTAACATACCGGGAGATGTTTTGGATCTATACACTTAAGACCCTGACCCCCTCGGGTCTTAATGCAGAGCTGGAACTAGCTAATATACTATAGCATGGGATCAGCATTAATATCGGCCCATGCTGTAAATCATATATACAATATTTAGTTAATTGCCCTATTTTTTAGTGTCCAGATTAAGGTAGTAATTTATATGCCCAAATGGTTGGGAATCCTAGATCTATATTGTTCTATTGCTATAAGTACTGATATTACTAAGAATTTTATATATATATATATTTTATAGAGAATTATATAATTTTTGATTGATATGTTAGGAGTTCCTATAATATAGAAACATATACTATTATGAGATGCCTTATCTTGTTTTTACTGTATTAGACATAGCTTATTATGCCATAAGTCTATACCAGCTAGTACATTCTTCTTTTTACAGTTCTAGAGATACTATCTGCTATTAGGTTTCTAACTTGATGAAAATTACTGATAAATTTATATATTCTGTGGTCATCTGTGAAGAATGTAATTATTATTATTTACACATCATGATCAAGTAATACCCATGATATTATAAGAGTTAGGAAATTGATATTCAGGAGTGAGATGTATAAACATGTATATAGCAATCACTGTTATAGTGACTGTTTTATGTTTTGGATCTGTGTATAAATTTATTATTATTTTTTTAGTAGTTTATAATTGTGTTTCATGTGCAGTATTTTATATCTATTGTTGGGAAGTATTTTGTCCTTGTTTATACAAATTGCAGCTTTTTTAATATGTTTTTCTTTTTACATGTGTTTTAAGAGGGGTATATACCCTTAAGAGATTTGAATTTGTTTTACCCGGCAAGTATAAAACTGCCGAATAATGCTCCGAGCACCTATCTTGAAAAAGCCCTCGTTAGCAGGGCGAAACGCGTTGATAGGGTGCCACTACTGTCTATCTGCAAGATTTATCTGCGGCAGACACTTTTAGTTATCTACAGAAGCCGGACTTTCAGTTAGCGTTCCTCCATAGAAGATATCACAGGCAGCCCTCCAGAGTGCACCGGAGAGGAGCTGCCCCGGGGGAAAAACACGAGCGGCTCTGAAAGGACTTTATCAGCTACTTCTACTATGATGAGTACCAAATTTTATCTAATGTAAGAGTTTTGAAGTTGGGGGGGATTTTTTTCCATTTGTATTCTGGGCAATAAATTTTGATACAGTATCACGCTATGTATCTTTTTTTGTTTCTTTTTTCTCAAGGTATTCCTACATGCTTTTGAGTTTCTACATATCACAACGTTATCTGGACTTTCTCACTATAGGACTTTGTTACAGAACTATATATTTTGGACACTTTTCTCTGCCTGATTTTTTCTTTTTTTGCATATGTATGCACCTTTTTTATTTCTAAGGGGATTATCTACTCAGCGCTGAAATTTTTATTTACATTTGTTTTTTGGAATTGGGAATATTCTTTTTGTTTTAGCAGCTATTACTGTTTGAGTACATTGGGTACTATTTTTTATAGTTTTATTTTAAATATATATAGACTATTACATAGGTTTTCTACTTTGTAATACATGCGCTCTCTTTTTAATTATTTATATTGTATTCAGCAATATTAAGTTACATTTCCAGGATAGCGATGCCTCATTTTTTAAATTTTTGTCGCTAAACTATAAGTTGAAAATACAAGCTATGGATCATAGGGTTAAACAGGCTTAGAAATATGCAAAACTAGACCATTGGTTAAATAGAGTTTAGAAGCTAGACATGCTGGACTGTTGCGTCATGGTTGCTAACAGGCGCATAGTAGTGTGAATAAGACGTAATAAGAGTACAATTAAAATTGCTAAGACAAGCTGGCAACGTAGCACACATCTATTTGTAGAGCAACGATTCGCAGATCAATTAGGTCCTATTGACTAGCCTGTCAATCTAGGAAAAGGTCTATCTAGCAGCATATTCAATAGAGTTGTTAATCAATGTACTCAGGACAGGAAATATGTCCACAGCGAAAGCTAAGCAGGTAAAGACGATAGGTATGTTAGACATAGTGGTTGTAACCAATGTGAACCCGTCTGATAAGACAACTGGGGCTTGTCTGCGTAGGCAGGACAAGTATGATGCGCCATATGTACATGACATGTCGTGGTGTGTGGCGATTGTACCTAGTGATTGGTGAAAGAGCACGTAGATAGCCTGTCCTTCATGTAAGGTAGTGCATGTGGCTTGTTGTAGGCTCAACAGGATACTCTATGTTAAGGCTGGAACCAGTCATGTTCACTAAAAGTTGAGTGGCTATTATGCCGGCGTAGTGAAATAATAGAGAATACTAAATAGCATAAAATGAACTTGCCTGGTTGTCAATGTTGCTGGGTAAGACATGTACAGTACACCATACTATCCCTACCAATCACAGTATGCGAAACTTAGTATTAGTGCATAACAAGTATTCAGGCTAGGTCACAGCTAAACATGTTACTTTGCCCACCAACCCTTCAGAGTTATGCAGAGGAGACTTATTCCATAAGGCCTCGTGGTGAGTGCATCCGCACAGTGGGAGCCCAATAGAGAGAGTCCATGCGGGCAGTCCAGGCTAGGCCCTCAAGAGCCCTCTGCTGGGGACGGAGTTGGAGGGAAGTCCCGTGAAGGGAGCTAGATCAGCCGATACCTCTGCTGGGGATGATGGCAACTTGGACCGGTAGAGACCGCAGGGAGATGATAAGTTGCAGGTAGGTAGAAGGAGTTCTCCAGCCCCTGGCTGGTGTAGAGGCCCACACTTGCGGTCCACAGACTTGGTACCTCATGGCTGAGGCTGTGTCTTCCCTCTTGCGGGCGCTGTGGTTGATCCGCCATCGCCGGCGACAGTTGGAGTTCCGGCGGTGTGGTTGGTGTCGTGGAGACTTCTTTCTAGTGGCCTTCTGCCAGGGTGGACATTTGGGGCGAACTGTGTCAGCGGTTCGGTGGGGTCCAGAGGGTGGGGGCTTCATCTTACCCCGTTCCGCAACCCCCTTCACCACTTTCACAGGACCAGACTGCATCTGTCTGCTGCGTTGCTCCAAACGCTCCCAGAACTTCTGGAAAATGCGGTCCAGTCTCTCGATGCAGGAATCCACCGGGTTAGTGGCAAGTTGTATGGGCACAGGCTTCAGCCACATGGATTCGGGTGCCATCTTGTGTGGCCTGCTGGCCCTGCCTTCCAAGCAGCGTGGCGCGATCAGGGCTTGTTGTGGCTTGTGCCCTGGGACCGGGATAACCCCCGCCGGTCCAAAGGGGGGGAACGGAAACCCATGCCGAGGTCGTCGCTAGGTATTACCACGGGAGAGCGGCCGTCCCTCCCGCAGTTTCCCCGCGTGTCTCCCTGCTGACTAGGCCGCACTGCTGGGCTCCGGTTTCTGCGGGCGTTCAAAGGGGCTATTTCAGGACCCCTTGTGTCTGCTTCATTAGTGCTGCAGTCTGCTCTCGATTGTGTGCTGCTTGTGGTAGGGTAACTGCTGTGGAAGCTGTTTTAGAGCAGTTGATGGCAGGAGCCCTTAGAGAGCACGTCCGGCCATGTTGAAAGTCAGGCCCCGCCCCCCTTCAGCTTTGATATTAATGAGTTTTTTGGGTTCATTGAGAACATGGTTGTTGTTCAATAATAAAATTAATCCTCAAAAATACAACTTGCCTAATAATTCTGCACTCCCTGTATAAATTAGTTTGGCACTTTATAGGTTAAATGCTGATTTTGATCTATTTAACTTTTTATAATCTGCAAGCCTTTACACTCATTGTCTTTTTAATGTCTGCCTTTGTACTGTGTTTTTTATGCTCTTATTTTTTATGCCATCTTCCCCTTTATTAACCAATACATTTTTTTCCTCTTTGCTTACATCTTTTTATACTTTTTACATGTTTTTCTTTCTATTTTATCTCCCTTAGGGATAATGTTGGTTTTGCTATTTTTATTTTGCTATACTCCTTTTCCACATTACACCTTTATTGCTTTTACTTTTTTTTTTTTTAAATCTTCCCTGTTTTCTGTTTTTTAAAATCTTTTATATTAATTACCACATTTCCCATACCCCCCTTACCCCAGCAGTTTGCTCTTGCTAAGTTCCCCTCCCCCCCCCGTCAACGCTATAGTAGTTTTATTAACTCCTTTAAACTAGGAGTGTAGCCACACTCTATCTCCATGATGACACAGTCAATGTTATGTGATCACCAGTCATCTTGGTACAACACCTTTTGGTGTGCTCATGCAGCCACAAAAATGCTAGTTTTGAGTATTTTTCATATAAGTCCACTTCCCCACACTTCACCAATAAGCTCAAGTTTTTAATATACCAGCCATACCAACCATTGTCTTTTGATTGGCGGCAGCCACATTGGTGTACCCTATTGTTCTATTTTGGTGGCCATATTGGTGTACTTTTATAAACACACTACTCCCTTTTTCCCTCCAAATAGTCTTTTATTTTTCTTATTCTTTAAAAATATTTTACTTTAAAATGTATTAATTTTCTTACTGCACACTTGCAATGTCATAATCTCCTTCACTGCTTTATATTCCCTTGCATTTTAAAATTGTTTATAGCTGACTACCTGTAAGTCACATGACTTGTGACACCACCTGACCCTCTCATTCTTAATTGTTGAGGCCATTTAAACAGGACAGGTCACAAGGAACCAAGCTGAGCGACATATCCACAGGAGGGGATCATACTGTCCAGGCGCATATATATCTGGAGCTAAACATAAGCTTCAGAAAATTGTAAGTTGCATCTCACCACTTTAAGAGTACATTACACTATATTCTGTTTTCTGCCTTCATATTTTCCTTGCTGACTCACTATCATACGAGTTTGAGGATACCCAAAAGGCACTGCTTCCCTGTATAAAAATAGTAAATTATGGTGAGAGCACACTGGGATACTGTAAAAATACCTAAAATACAAAAGTGTAACAGACCATTTATACAAATGATAGACAAATTGGAAAGTATCACAGCTATGGAGGAGATTAAATTCTCCATTAGCCAACATTATGAACATTACTTGACAATATGGGCACCTTGGGTTTTATTCCTTAATACTCCCAGTAATACACTATCCTACTTATGGGTGATAACATCTGATAATGTTGTTGATTTCTTTGTTATGTAGTGCCATATGGAAATCGTAGACATCTCTTTGCTATATAAACTTACAAAACACAATGACTACATACCCTTCAAGCTGCCACAAGTACAGTAAACTATAAGTGTGATGGTGAGGTTCCTAGCGCTTGTTAGATCCGGCTACAACAGCCGGTACTTCCCAAACCAGAGTCTATTCTATCTGGCCATAACTAGGTGTAGGTCAGGAAAGGGTACAGAGAAGCACCAGAAATAATTATAAGGATTAAAAGGTTGAAATTACTATCACCTTATGGAGGTCACCCAACCACAAAAAACCACAGTGCATAAAAATAGGTAAATTATGGTGAGAGCACACTAGGATAATATGTGACAAAATACACACGTGCAGTTTTTACTATGAACTGAAAAGAAATAAAAATACCTAAAATACAAAAGAGTGGGGGGACGGAGTCTGAGCCATCCATAGTGGCTGGATGTGTATCCTGTGAGCTCCTCATGAAACACTGAACAAAAATCTAATTTAAAACTGTCCCCTCGAATTTCTACAGAGTACAATATATTATTTGATCTATGAACAGACTGACACCCTTGGGAGCGTATCCCGCGGTCTTTTATATCTCCCGAGATGCTGACATCCAGTGAGGTCTAGCAGGCGCTGAGGTGGGTTGAGGCAGCCGCTCTCCCGTACCGACGCAGGCAGGGCTTCGAGCATGATCCTGACGCCCCGCTACCCCCCCCTTTTGGACCGGTGGGGGTTATCCCGGTCCCCATCCTGATGGCTCCCAAGCTTGTATGAAGAGTGCTGCAAACCCCTGTAAAGCTGTCAGAGGCACACTAAAGATGGCAGACGCCACGAGTATCCCAGCGCAAGGGGGAGAGGCAAGCACTATTCTCCAACAATTAGATGTGCTCTTTGATGCGTTCTGGAGCAAGCTGGAAAGTAAGCTGACCCTGCCTGAAGCTGAGGAGGTTCCTTCCACACGGCACTCAAACAGCCTCTTTACCCAAAGGCCACACTTGCGCACCAAGAGCAAGAAAGTACACTGGCGGACACTGAGGCAGCGTCCCTCCATGCTCATCAGAACAGTGATGTGGAGAATGGGAAAGGATAGAGGGAAGCACATGTAGCCACAAACCCTTCTTATGCTGCCTTCAGCACAGAACCTGCAAACTCAAGCTATGTGTTGTCAGAGATATTGTGTAGGAAGGAAATACGTATTGTGATCCTTGTCAGCAGGTAGCACGGTCCTCTAGGGTAAACAATAGGCACAGTCCTTGTAATTGCATATACTCCAGGCACTTTATTTGTAAATCCACACAGGATACAGCAGTAAATGAAAACATAAATGTAACACAAAACCTTATAAACAAAAACCTAGCTTGTCTGAGCACTAACTGACATTAGGTTCCCTATCTCTCAGGGTTAAACTAAACAAAACAATAGTGGTTTCACCAACCTCTCAGCACTCCAGTATTTAGCCTTGCCCTGACTGCTTTCCTTTCTGCACTCCCAGTGCTCCAAGCCAGCCTTGACTGCTTCCTTTCTGCACTCCCAATGCTCCAAGCCAGCCTTGACTGCTTCCTTTCTGCACTCCCAGTGCCTAGTCTCCTTGACTCTGTATCTGGAGAGAACAGCCTCTCTCCTACCTGCTTCCTGGGAGGAAGCCAGCAATCCCTCTCCTTTTCCTGCCTAGTCGGGAGGGGTTTATTCCCACTGCAACAGCTCATTAACTGCAGCTGAGCAGTGGGTTGGAGATTGTCCAAAAACCCCTGGCCTGGATCTATGTCTCCCTAGAAAACCACTAAACTGTGGAGTGGAGCATTGGCCCACCCTTCTCTCCAAATGCTCCACCCCAGGGGCCCATAACTAAACAATGCTTTGTGTTGTGCAACACACAAACTACACATACTCCCCCTGGGGTTAAAAGGCCTATCTGCCTTCACTTTATCACAGTATAAAGTATGTGATAAAAATATCACATGCATAATAGCAAAAACGCAATTTAGCTAATATGCCATGAGGTGCTAAAATGAAAAAACAAGATGTTTTTCTCAAAGTATGACCCTGTCCGCTAAAAGAGCCAGACAGTGAGTAAATACATCTGTGTCAATAAATGATAAGACAAGTATGTGTTAATTAAAAGTACGTGAGTTATATAAATTAAGTTTAATTTTTTTTTTTCAATATATAATCTTTATTCGGAGATATCAACTCCACTTTTTTACTTTTTTTTTTTTTAACACAATAGAGTTTGACAAGAAAAGAAAATACAATTAACAATACATCCCATATATAACATATACAGTAAGACACACATATCGGTAAACATTACTTTTACCCACATAGGCATGAAGTAGTATAATTACATTTAGTAAAACCCCTATGTTGTTTAAAAATCTCACTGTAAGCAACTCACATACAAAAAGGACATAACAAGACAAAACATCAAATGGTCATATGTGGTCACACTTAATATAGTGTCAATCTCAACTTAGGCCCAGAGAGATTCAGGACAACTATCTATAAGTCAGCAGCAGCCTCTAGCTTCACCAACCAGGAGTTATAACGTTCCTGGTATTTTATATTTAACCCAGCTTCCATTTTCAGTTGATATTTAATTTGTTCCTTAACTACTGGCCAGGAGGGCACCAACTCCATTTTCCAGTACCTTGCGATAGAAAGTTTCGCGGCTAAAAGTATATGCAAGATAACCGGCAGTGAGTTGCTACTAACCTGGCGAATATCTAATTGTAAAAGGCATATCTGTGGTACCATCGGTAAATCAATCAGAGTAATAAGTTTTATCCTTGATAAGATCATTTTCCAAAACTTCTGTATATACCTACAGTCCCACCATATATGTAGATAGTTCCCGCACTCCACGTTGCATCTCCAGCAAATGGAGTCACCTGAACTATTAAACTTCTCAATTTTACTGGGGACCATATACCATCTATTTATGATTTTAAAATGGCATTCCACCAGATTGAGGCAATGGATATATTTATAGATCAAATTTAGAGCTTCTCTCCATTGGTTACAGGTAATCGGATTACCCAAATCTCTTTGCCAAGAATTAATTATAGCTTCTAGAGGTTTATCTGAGTTATTTTGCAATAAATTTAATCCCATAGATAATAGTTTTTTTGGAGAATCTCTATCAAGGATATTTCCTATGTCCCTTAAGCGATCATACCTTTCTGTGATAACATATTGATGGCAAAAGCCTTTTAGCCTAAGGTAATTGAAAGTCTCCTTATTATCTATTTTATATGTTTGTTTTAAAGTTTGGAAATCCATCCATCCATTTCTATCCATTAAGTCTTGAAATTTATATACGCCTTTTTCAATCCAGCTTTTTAAGTTAAGATTAGTCATGTAATGAGCCATATTCCTTAAGGAAAGGGAAGGGATTAATTTATTATAAAGACCTAGTGAATTTTTAGTTTTTTTCCACCCTCTTAGGACATTGTTCAGGATAACACTAGATGAGGTGGGATTTACCTTATGATCGGTCTCTAAATTTAAGGGCCAAAAGAGCGCAGACAACTCCAACGATGATCCCTCAGTTGAAGTAAGGTCTTGTTCTATCTTGTACCATATCTCATTCTTACTATCATTTAGTTGAGTAATAACTGCGTGTGTAAAAGTCGCAGCTTTCTGGAAGTCCTTTAGAATAGGAACCCCCAGGCCCCCCATTTTCACTTTTAAGGCTAACCGTTTTTGGGATATTCTTGGAGGCTTATGTAACCATATAAATTTATTCAAAAGGGATTGAGCTAAGGTCAACCAACTGTCCGGGCACGGTAATGCCACCATTCTAAATAGATAAACCCATTTTGGGATAATATAAGATTTGACTACATTAATGCGGCCCCACCATGAAATCTCTAAATTCTTCCAATTTTTCAGTTTCCTTGCAGTAATTCTGAGAAGAGATAGAAAATTAAGTTCCATGATAATATTAACGTCATTTGCTATTTCAATTCCCAAATAGTTAAAGGAAACCTCCGCCCAATTAAATTCATATCTCTGCCTAAGTGTTGCCCTTATATCCTGAGGGGTATTCATTAGTAGTGCAGTCGACTTATTAATGTTAATTTATAGCCTGAGTGTAAAGCGTATTCATCTAGGGTATTAAAGAAAGCTATAGAAGAGTTTAGAGGATCTGCTAGGGTTAATACAATATCGTCAGCATACATTGTTAGTTTGATGCAATCATTTTTAAAATTAAGGCCCTTTATTGCCTCATTTTTCCTTGTTGCTACCGCTAGGGCTTCTATTGTCATTAAATAGAGAAGGGGTGAGAGCGGGCAGCCCTGTCTTGTCCCGTTTTTCAACGAAAAAAAATCTGAGCTGAATCCAGCTCCCATAACTCTTGCAGAAGGGGTTGAGTATAGAGCCATTATTGCTTTTCTTATATTCCCAAAAAGGCCAAAGGTTTGTAGGACCGCGTCGAGGAAGTCCCACCTGACCCTGTCGAATGCTTTCTCAGCATCTAAAGACAGGATCAGGAGGGAACATTTCCTCGACTGGGCCCAATCCACTACGTCTATAAGACGTCTGACATTATATACCGAAGAGCATTTGGAAATAAAGCCCACTTGGTCCCTATGGATTATATCCATCATAATTCCATTTAATCTGCTTGCCATTATTGAGGAATAAAGTTTTAAATCTTCATTCAATAACGAGATAGGTCTATAATTAGTTATTAACTCTGAAGACTTTTGTGGTTTAAGAATAGGGACCAAATTAGCTCTCAGCATCTCCGGCGGGATGTTACCTTTTAACATAAACTCATTAAATGTATCCCTCAGGATATTTGCTAAGTTTTCTTTCATAGATTTATAAAATTTATTTGTGAAGCCATCCGGGCCTGGAGACTTAGAAATTTTCAGTCTATCTATGGCTTGGTTGACCTCTTCCAGATTTATAAGTTCGTTTAAATTTTGTAGTTGAGATTTCGCTATTTTTGGCAGATTTAAATTCTCTAAATATTCTAAGAGAATAACTGGAGAATGTCTGTCTGGAAGATTGTATAATTTAGTATAAAATGCTTGGAAAGCCTGACCTATTTTTGATGGATTCAAAAGAACCTTATCTTCTTGAATGATTTTAGTTACCCTCATCTTGATAGAATCCTTCTTTAACCTATTCGAGAGTAATTTGTCCGCTCTATTCCCCCTATAGTACCATGTCCTTCGTAATTTTTCTAGTGAGAAATTTGCTTTCTGAATTAGTAGATCGTTAATACTCTCTTTAATGATCGCGAGTTTTTTAGTAATATCTTTAGATGGATTATTTTTATTTATATATTCTAATTGATCTAGTTGTATATAAAGGTGCGTAAGATTATTTACCTTCTTTTTTTTTTCCTGGGACCCCATCTTAATGAAATGTCCTCGAATTGTACATTTATAGGCGCACCATATAATAGGTAGTGGTAGGTCATCTTTAGTGTTTTCTTCAAAAAATAAATTTGTAGTTGACTTAATTTGCCTTAGATATTCTGAAATACTTAATAGACGATCATTTAATCTCCAATTTGATCTGTTATCCTTCAAGCCATCATCCTGAATCATCATTACCGCATTGTGATCTGACCATGCAATGTTTTTAATAAAAACTTTTTTAAGCATTTTGGAAATGCTTGGATCTGAAATTATTAGGTCAATTCTGGAATAAACCCGGTGAGCCCCAGAGAAACACGTATAATCATGTTCCATAGGATGCAAAATCCTCCAAAGATCCAAAAGGCCCCTATTTTTTAACAAGTTACTAAAGGATTTAGCTGAGGTTTTTAGCTGTTTATTATACTGGTCGTTAATTAAGCTTCTCCTATCTAATTCTGGGTTAAGCATACAATTAAAATCCCCTAAATAGATTACCATACCTTGCCTATTTCTATCTACTATATCCATTAGTTTCCTGATGAACTTAATCGGGGCTAAGTTTGGAGCATAAAGATTCACTATCGTATAGATCCTATTATTTATTTCGCAAATTAATATATGATATCTGCCTTCTGGATCCTGTGTTTGGTGAATAAATTTAAAAGCTAATCTAGAGGAGATGAGGGTCGCAACTCCTCTTTTTTTTTATCGTATAAGGAGGAGGAAAAGATAAATGGATAATCTTTAGAATTTAATCGTGTTTTTCCTCTTTGCTCCCAATGTGTTTCTTGCAACCCGCATATAGAAATGGACTCGTCTTTCAAAAATCTAAGAAGGATATTGCGCTTTTGTGGTGAGTTTAAACCTCTAAGGTTCAAAGTTACTATTTTTATCCTTATTAATCCGATTTAGATTTGAACAATCTCCCTTGTATCCAACTAAAGGGAGTAAACTCATCTTCCAAGAATCTAGAGAAGATGTTACAATTTTTGTTAAATTTACCCCCCCCACGTTCAGACTTGCTATTTTTACCAAAATTAATCCTATTTAGAATTGAACAACTCATGTGGAGCCAATCTAATGAGAAGGACCAAATATGACCAAACCATAACAAAACGACAACACGTAAATAAAACATTAAAACCCCATTGACTCCCTACCCCTCTTCCCATGGGAGCCATCCCAAAACCCATTACTGATCGTAACCTACCCAAGGTATAGATCAATCAAACTCAACCGCGTTAGCGGTTGGAGGGAAGCAGAGGAGAATTGTACCTAATTATCAACCCATGAGCCTCATGAGTAAAAGCTCTAGAAAAAATGACAATAACAATTTAGGAGAAGTATCACCTCCTTACCCAAAGACTAGTATTTATTACCTTCTTCCCTTACTATTTATCCACTACCATCCTAAGGGGGCTTCATAACTTTAATCAGCAGTGCATATCTCAGTGATTAATTTGAACTCAGTGCTATATATGATACGTATATTTAACGCAATTTAGCAGTCATGTAAAATTTTTCTTATATCTGTTAATAATTTACTCTATTCATTTATCCGGGGTGTAAATCTTATATGTTCCAAAATTAAAAATCTAGTATGTAAAGTGCTTATCTATTCCAATCCTAGAGAGACTTCGTAACTTTAGTCAGCCGTGCATATCTTGGTGATTAATTTAACTTAGTGCTGTATATATTATGTATAATTAACGCAATTAGACCATCCCGTGAATTTTCTTTGTATCTCATATTCATTTACTCTAATATTTTACAGCGGTATTATATCCTGTTTAATCGTGTATTAAAAATCTAGTGTGTAAAATTATTTATGTCCGTGTCATGTTGTGTTCCCCCGTGCAACATAATTTCAATGTGCTTTATCATATGCTATCTAACCTTATAATCTACTTTAATTTTCTACTTAATATCCATATTTCAATTTTCAATATGTGTCCTTAATTTTAGAGTTACCCTTGCAGTTTTTCAGTTGCTTGTGGTACTTCATATTCCCCTTAAATGTTTCTGGTTGGATTATCTAGGGTTTATCTAGCCCTATTTCAAAGTCACCCCAAAAAAATAATAAAAAAAAATAAATAAAAATAAAAAATAAAAAAAAGAGCTGAAAAAATTTAGATACCCTCGCCCTCCATCATCCGTTAGATCCCCAATCTAACTTTCATATCAAATTATTTGTTAGTAACCATTGGTGTAACTTATCAACCTCTTTGAAGGCTTCTAGATTGTCTTTATAATAGAACTTTAACCCCGTAGGGAATAACCATGTATAGCTTATATTGTGATCTCTGAGCTTGCCTGTGCAAGTTAGGAATTTCTTCCTTGCAGTTCTAGTAGCCAAAGATAGGTCATTAAAGCATTTTAGCTCTTCAAATTTTGAGTCCTTTAAAGGTTTCAACCTTAGGGCTAGGTTGAATTTGGTCTTCAGGGAAAGAGAGTGAAAACTTGCAATGACTTCTCTTGGGATATGTGCTGGTAGGCTTCTTGCTTTTGGCAGTCTATGTACATTCTCAAATATAATTGGAATATTTTGCAACTGCATATCTAGAAAGTTTAAAAGCTCAGTCAGATAGGCAATCAGCATTTGGTTGGATATATTCTCCGGGATTCCTCTAATCCTAATATTTCTCCTCCGCGATCTGTCTTCCCAGTCAACCATCTTAGCTTCCAAGCTATTTATTTTCTGCTCCAAGGAATTAATTTTGTCTTCCATAAGGTTATTTCTAAGCATTGAACATTCCAATTTCTCTTCCATGGATGTAATCCTTATGTTTACTTTCTTTATTTCCTCTTTAAAGGTCGTGGTAAAAAGTTGCATCTCACCTTTTATCTTTTCCATTTGTGAGTCAAAACAATTATTAAGAGTGACTCTATCAATATTGAGGAGGTCACTTGGAGGGGAATTAATGTATGAGTTTAGACCATTTGTCTCCGTAAGGCTAGTGTTCACCATGTCTTCTTCTGAAGGTTTAGTGGAGCCCACTTGGCTTAGTCTCCTGTCCTTCTCTTGAGCAGAGAAGTAATTTGACAAGCGTTTATCGGATTTTAATTCAGCCTTAGATTCAGATTTAGAGTCAACTTTTTTATCTTTGTCCTTCCTTGTGTTTATTTTATTCTCACCCTTTTTTTGCCGCCATGTTTCTAATTTACTTGGAGGGTAAAGACAATAGATGCAATTATATGCTTACAGATGCGCAACATATGTCAAGTTATCTCAGTTGTTCAAGCTATTCCAGCTCTTCGTAGGCTTCCGTATCTTTATCCTTACTCGGACATGAGAAATTTTAAGAAGCTTTAAGAAGCTTTAAGGAGCTATGGTTTGCGGAGCTCTGGTGATTTAATTAGCTTTAGTTAGTTTTGAATACGCCTTAATGAGTTTTCAGCAGCTTTAAGAAGTCTTTAGAAGCTTTTCAGGCTTCCCAGACTTCTCAGAGTTTTAACAGGGTTTTAACAAATCCAACTTTTTACTTTGTCACCCATTTCCCACTTCTAGCTTCGTCTGACTTCGTTTGTTCACAATTCAGACTACGTAAATCAAATTTCGGCTAGCCTGATCGTGAAGGCAGAGAAAACCCAACGAGAGAAAAAAAAAAAAAAAAATTCCAGACTGAGCTAATATTAAATTGGCTTTCAATGTAAGATTCTACATTCAGTTGATAGATCTTATCATACTGCAGTATACCTCACATACCATGCTGTACTTCTTGACTTCTGTGCGATGAGAGATGGAGATATTTAGGGATGGGCGCCCGACAGCCTCTCTGTATTTTTCCAAGTTGCTGCGCAGTTACAGTGTTTCAGCGTTGTAGCGTTTCAGCGTCCCTCTCCGTCTCCGTTTTGCTCCCTTGCACCCTTCATTCCCTTCGCTCCGCTTTACCACCAATCTCGCTTGATCCTCGCATCCGCAGTGTAATTAGCCGCAGTTAGCCGCAATATGGTTAGTCGCTGCGATCGCTCTTATCATCTCATTCAAGCGCGGGCTCAGGGGTCGGCAGCGTCCCTTACAGCATCCATTACCGCTTCCTTCCTCCTCCTCTGCTCCTCTCGTCCGCGCGACGTCACCACGTGCACGTCACGTCATCGCTCCACCCCCCGCCTGATTATAATTCCATACTATCCAGTATCTATCTATCTATCTATCTATCTCTCTATACAGTATCTATCTATCTATCTATCTATCTAGTATCTATCGCTCTATCTATCTATACGGTATCTATCTTTCAATCTATCTATCCAATATCTAGCTATCTATCTATACAGTATCTATCTATACATTATCTATCTATCTATCCAATATCTATCCATACAGTATCTATCTATACATTATCTATCTATCCAATATCTATCCATACAGTATCTATCTATCTATCTATCTATCTATCTATCCATCCATTTATACAGTATCTATCTATCCATCTATCTATCTATCTATCTATCCAGTAGCTATCTATACAGTATCTATCTATCTATACAGTATCTATCTATCTATCTATCTATCTATCTATCTATCTATCAGTATCTATCTATCTATCTATCTATCCAATATCTATCTATCCAGTATCTATCTATCTATCTATACAGTATCTATCTATCTATCTATCTATCTATCTATCTATCCAGTATCTATCTATCTATCTATCTGTCTATCTATCTATCTATCTATCTATCTATCTCTCTATACAGTATCTATCTATCTATCTATCTATCTATCTATCTAGTATCTATCTATCTAGTATCTATCTATCTATCTATCTATCTATCTATCTATCCAATATCTATCTATACAGTATCTATATATCTATCTATCTATCTATCTATCTATCTATACAGTATCTATCTATCCATCTATCTATCCATTCATTCATCTATTCATCCATCCATCTATCCATCTATCTATTTATCTGTCAATCTGCCTGTCTCTCTGTTAATCCATCCACCTTCAGACAATACTGTTCTCCCGCCACCACCATGAATGTAAAAAACAATGGTTGTCACATTCTGGTTTAGATACAGAATTCCAGGATTTGTCAAGATGCATACTATTTAAATAATAACATAGAAACAGAGAATGTGACAGCAGACTATCTAGTCTGCCCAATTTTCTAAATACTTTCATTAGTCCCTAGTCTTATCTTATAGTTAGGATAGCCTTATGCCTATCCCACGCATGCTTAAACTCCTTCACTGCGTTAAAGGACCACTATAGTCACCCAGACCACTTCAGCTCAATGAAGTGGTCTGGGTGCCAGGTCCCCCAGGTTTAACCCTTCAGATGTACAATGTTTACATTGCAGGGTTAATCCAGCCTAGAGGCGAAAATCGCATTGAGCATGCAGAACGTCCATAGGAAAGCATATTCACATGCTTTCCTATGGGTGTCTTTAATGCGCGCGGCTCTGGCCGTGCATGCACATTCGACTCCACTCAGGAGCTGGCGTCGGAGAGGGAGGAGAGGTCACCAGCACAGAGGGAGCCCAGCGCTGGATTAAGGTAAGTGGCTGAAGGGGATTTAACCCCTTCAGCCCAGTAGGAGGGGGGAGCTAAGGACTATGTAGTGCCATGAAAACAAGTTTGTTTTCCTGACACTATGGTGGTCCTTTAACCTCTACCACTTCAACTGGAAGGCTATTCCATGCATCCACTACCCTCTCAGTAAAGTAATACTTCCTGATATTATTTTTAAACCTTTGTCCCTCTAATTTAAGACTATGTCCTCTTGTTGTGGTAGTTTTTTTCCTTTAAATATAGTCTCCTCCTTTACTGTGTTGATTCCCTTTTATATATTTAAATGTTTCTATCATATCACCCCTGTCTCGTCCTTCCTCCAAGCTATACATGTTAAGATCCTTTAACCTTTCCTGGTAAGTTTTATCCCGCAATCCATGAACCAGTTTAGTAGCCCTTCTCTGAACTCTCTCCAAAATAATATAATATTGAGGAAGAGCCATACACTCAATGACCAGCACATCTAAATATTTTCTATGCAACTGCGCCCAGCTTTCACCCCCGGAGTGTTAGGCCTCCTCAGAGGCTCAGAGTGAGGGTAACATGTCCATACAGTAATATGGCCCCTTAAAATAGGCAGCATAGTGCCTGACTACAATGGACATAACAGGTCTGGCTTTGACATTTTATACTTTAATATTCTTGAAATAGGCAAACAGCTATTAAAATGTAGCCACAATGAATGTTTTAATTAATGAAACAAAATAGCAATGTATTTTTGTTTTCAAATTCCCAAATTAATATTTTTTTGATGTACACATAGCCAGATCACGAGCCCACCCAAAATAATAACATAGAAAGCGCATTTGGATGTGAGGGAAAGGGGGGTGGGCAGTTTGTATTGGGGTGTACCCGGGCACACCTGACACCCCGCACTTATGATTGCACCTCCGGTGTCTGGTGTCCCTTTAATCAATGATAGATTATTATAATAGATGGAGGAATGCTGCTGTTTGACAGATACTGTTTCATTTATTGCATTTGTTTCCTGCTGGACATGATAGAACGTAGCACTATATTAACCACAAAATTAAACGTTCTGTCTCTCCGTGACTCACAATGTGATGAGAAATTTGTCATGTCGTTCCTTAGATAGAGCTATGTATTTATTAATTAGTGGAAAGCACAGATTATTTTAATCTAGGCACATTTACTTCAGATTATTAATGTTTTAATTTTATTTATTTTAATTTTATTTTTTTTGAAAGTTTGAAGGGGAACTGTCACTTTTCTGGAATTTACACCAGCGAATAATACGTGAAAATCATCTATAACTTAACCATTTTTTTCCACACGATGCTCTGTTTTCTTTTTAATGTATATTAAAGATTTAGTAATTAACATCAAAATCTAGTTCAGACCTGGAACAGCCATGGCAAACATTCCTGCCAATGTTTTTCACCAAGATCTCTCCATCTCCCTTGTGTTCCTCCATCTCCTGCATGTCTATCTCTCCCAAATATTCTCTCTGACATTCCTCAGTTTACTTCTGTCCCCCACAGGTTTTCCACCTTCCCCGGTAAATGTTCATTCCACCAGAGATTAAGGTATCTCCATTTCCACCTCAGTGAGTGTCAATCCGTTGACCCAATGTTCACCATAGTCTCTCCTTATCAATTTTTGACGAGGATCACTCGGTCATCCATAAAATGCTAGGGCAGATTCAATCTGTATGTGCGCATATGACTAATGAGGCTGATCCTTGCATGGAACGTCCAATGACAGGTAGGAGAGCAGGTGAAAAGGACATCTCTGACATGGTTATTGGCACAAAAGAGTCTCTCTCTGACATTCAGACTACTGCCCTGTCCAGCTTAACTGTGACTGCATCAAGTCACAATGCTAGATAGATTTGCTTGGTGTTACGATTGCCTCCGGTCTAGCAGGAGGTTGGATCGCTTGGATGTCCTGGTTCCCGAAGTCAGAGAGTCGAACGGTGCTGCAAACGGTAGAAACCTATAAGTGTAGAATATCCCACTAGCTATAGTAAAGCTAGGATTCCCGGATTCCTACAACACGAGTCGAGGCTGCGAGTTGAGGGTCAAAACGAACTGGCATTAATGGCACACAAGCATGACAATTTATGCAAGTCCCTAGGTCCAGGGACAGCCCCCATGGACCTGATGGGATACACGTACAGTACAAAGATTCAACCAATCATAATACAATGTATCATTCAAACTAGTACCCGCCCAGCTTGGAGATAATGAGGCCAACGGTTATACAATCTAATTATCTCCAAGTGCCCAAAAGACCATGCTTTATTGTGTCCTAGAAAACAGCATAAAAATACATAACTTTGACATTTCAGGGGGAATATAGTTAATTCCACTATTCATTCGGCAGCTCAGATCTGGGCGCATCAAGTATACGAATAGCGCCCAGATCCCACGAACAGAACGGGAGGTTTCTGCCATAGAAAGTCTTATTCGGTACTTTAGTGGATCACCCCTGATGACAGCCATGTTTTGAGGCCGGTCAATGGACAGCGGGACCTCGACCTAATACTCATGGAGTGGGGGTCGGCTACAGAGGTGCATGAATCCCCTCTCTCACTCTGGTTGTCCTGGCCATTCGGGAGACGAAGGGCGACCGCCCGGAAGGGGGTTCTTAACCTGCGGTTAACCACAAGAGCCGCGTTCTAATTGATGCCACACGCCAGAATGCAGGTGGTCCTTGTTCGTGAGGCTTTCGGCAGTTTCCCTTCGGGGAATTACATACGAACGTGGGTCCCCTGGGACCGTCCATTAGTTGGTGGTTAACCGCAGACCGCAGCACCTTGTGCGGTTAATGAGCGGCACACTCCGCCCGTAGGGTGGTCGGTCATTCGGTACTTTTAGAGTTGACGGGGTTAAGTGGCGGCACACGCCAAGGACTGGGTGGTCCATCGTTCGTACAGACAAATAGGTCTTTATAATAGTTCATGCAATGCGTTCGTATAGTCTGAATGCTGATATAATAGGGGTTTTAATCAAAAGAAGGTTGTGTTGTAACGGTATATGGAGTCCTTGTAACACTTGGGCAAGTGCCTCAGTGTCTGGGTTCTTGTCCTCCCACTGTATGTTGAAGATTTTTCTGAGACCGGTTGTGTAAAAGTGGTTCAGCTTCTTGGCAAGGCGCTGACACACGCTCCAGGTTTCACGAGAGTAGTGTGGGGAAAACTCTGTATACTTTCAGCTTTGTCTGGGTTGTAATGCCTCTTCTATTCCAGATGATGACATGTAATCTGCCAAAAGTTCCACTGTCTCTAGTGATCCTGATATCCACCTCATCGTCTATGGTGACATTATAGGACAAGGTGCTGCAAGGTAAGTGAATCTGTTAAAACCTCATTTCTCTTTGTACTGAGAGTAGACTAAAGTTTGAGCTTGTATTGGACAATATGTCTACGGTGCATTGCATGTCATCTTCTAAGCCAGTGTTGAGGGCACAGTCATCAGCAAACAGGAAATCTCTGATGATGTCCGTCATGACCTTGGTGTTTGCATGTAGCCTCCTTAAGTTAAACAGTTGACAGTCACTGCAGTATCTGTGCCAATTCTCTGTCTCTGAAGTGTCGGTCAGCACAGCAGAAAACATGATCTTGGAAAGTGTATGTGCCAGGACGCAACCCTGCATTACAATGTTTGAAACAGAAAAAGGATCAGATAACTCTCCATTAACCTGGATCTGTGACTGCATGCCATCATGGAAGTGCTGGACCATGCAGATAAACTTCCTTGGCAACCATACTTGGCCATGATTATCCACAGGCCTTCTCTACAAATTGTATTCAAACCCTTGGTCAGGTCAAAATTGGTGGAGAACAGGTAAGAGTTCAGCTCCTGATACTTCTCTTGCAGTAGCCCGGCAGCAAACACAATTTTAATGGTCCCATGGTCATTACAGAATCCACAGTGACTTTCTGGCAGAAGTCCCTGGTTAGGTCTTTCAACGGGATCCTGGCAAATGATGCCTGCGATAGAGAGCAAAGATATGCCTCTAAAGTTACCACAGGCCTGCTGGTTCCCTTTCCTTATTGTACAGGTTGTACTGTTGTGTTAAAATGACCAAGAATGATAAGTTTCTCTGCCTTGAAAACATCGGAGATGAGTGAAGTTCCTTATAGAACCTAAAATATATATTTATCTGGGTTAGTCATGGTTGGAGCATAGGCACAGATAATGGTAAGGTGCTTCTTTCCAGACAGAAGGGGTAATTTCATGATCATGATGTCACAGACAGACCCAGACTCACTGATCTGATACACACTAATTCATTGACAGACACACACGCACACTGACAGACACACAAACACTGACAGGCTCATCGAAAGACACCTACTGACAGTCACACACAGACTCAATGACAAACAGACTCTCGCTGATTTGACAGACACTCACAGACACACTCATACACACACATACACTCACACGCACACACACACACACACACACACACACACTCACACACACACACACACTCACACACAGACACATATACACACACAGACACATATAAACACACAGACACACTCATACACACACAGACAAACTCATACACACACAGACATACTCATACACACACACAAATGTCATATTCTGGCTCCCAGCATCAGCACACGGCACACGAGGAAGCAGAGCAGGAAGATCCCAGCTCCCTTGCCTCCTCTGATTCTAACACTGCCGCACGCCGGGGGGAGGGTGGGGTCCATAAGGTGGCCAGCAGGCCAGCTCGCCAGCTTTTGGACCTCCCCGTGACAGGGGGAAACACCAGGGACGCCCCAGTGGGGTTTGGGGGCGGCATTTTTTGCGGCCCCCTGGTTAGTGCCGCCCAAGGCAAATGCCTAGTTTGCCTTGGGCTAAACACAGCACTGGCTACAATAGATGTTATAACCAGCAAGTTCCTTTTCAATTATGGCAGTTCTACTCTGAAGTCTGTAAATGCTGTCTTTGTCCAGTAATATGCTCACATTCCATGCACCTAACATAAGGGAATGATCCTCGATTTCTTGTTTGAGCATCGACCACTATGGTAGGATCCACACCAGATGTAATAAGCTGGCTAGGCATAGATAGAACAGGCAATGTTTAGGACACCCTGTCTAGCCCCTTCCTACTCCTGTCAGTGAGAAACGGCCCTTGGTCTGAGCTGCCTGTGCAGGTAATGAGGTGATACAAAAATGGAAGGAAGGCTTGAGTGATACAGCAAGTCCAGACGTTTTTCATTAAATAATACTAGAGATTAAGAAGAAAGTGGAAAAGGTGGAAAAGGAAACTGTAGAGATTAACAAAAAGGGAAACATTTAAGAGATACCAATGATTATAAGACAAGAAATGTGAGAAAACAAAATAAAAAACAGAGGAGGTTAGTATAGTCAAGATACCAAAATCATGGGAATCATGGGATTTGAACACACAAAGACAATTAATCCTAGGGTTTTGGAGGCAGAATAACATCAATCTGAATATGAAACAAAATACAAGGAAAAACTGCAGTTTGAAATTACCTAGACGTTATAGTGTAATGGTAAAGAATCCTTCGAAACACAGCAAAGAATGGACTCCTGCCTCATGCAACAACATACGGAGCAAAACCGAAAGAATATCGGAATATTTCTGTGACAAATAGATTCCAAGTTTTAGAGGACCAAGAACAGGACTCTTTTTTTTCCAGAAGAGCCCAACCTAAAATCATTTGATATGGCACCAGAAACCACAATCTTGGGAATCTCCGGGAAAACGCCACTAGAAGCAGGCCAACTAGAAGACATAGAAATCCCCAAGAGAGGGGAAGAAATTAGATACGGATAAAATCAATTGTATTTCTTCAAGGTTATCGGAATATATAGACATTATGTTACAACAAATTGTGGTAAAGAACCCTTTATACTTTAAGGGCACATCCACATACTCAAACTTTTTGAGGAAATCAAGTGGGAAGAGAATACATTATTGGTTATGTGTGACGTTAGCTTACTATATGGTATTACGCACCAACAAAGGAAATGAAGCTGTGAAATATTTTTTAACAAGATCTGATTTTAAAAAAGAACAAATTGATTTTATTATGGAGGGTATTTTTTTAAATTTTAACCAATAACCTTTTTCTTGGTTTAAAGATACCTTCTATATGCAGATTAGAGGGACGTTGATGGGCACCAAATTCGCACCTAGCTATGCAAATTTATTTATGTAGCACAAATATATCTTTCATAGCACTTTTTATGCTAACTTGGTAACTTATCGCTGTTTCATTGATGATATTTTTTTCTTTCTCTCTCTCTTTTTTTTAGGGCATTTTAAGAATTTTAAAAAAAATTCTTTATTTTTGACGTGCATAGTAATAAGATATGCAGTATATATATTGTTCAAACAACCATGGCATAACATTTTACATAAAATAAAGTGTATATATTTATCAGCACATATTTTTAAATGTTAAAGGTGAAGAAAAGTGAAACACAGTGCAGTTCAGGTAGGACAGCAGTGTGAAAATAACTAAGTAGCCTAAATGCACCAAGATTATATAGGTTAATGGTAGAAATCCCCAGGAGACCCCCAGCAATCTAGGTGTGAGTCCCACATTGAAAAACAAATGTTCTTGTCCACCGCAGCTTGCAGTGATTTTGGATATTGTAAGGACATATCTTTCCCAGATACTGTAAGTTCCCCAGGTCATCACTGAGTTCAGCCAATGCCCTGCTGGGGCAGCTAAGAGTCCATCAGAGTCTCAGTGTCGGGCTCAGCAGCCCACTCAAATGGAGACATGCAGTCAAGTGCCAAGTCAGAGAGGCTTAGTGAGGTCCACAGGGTTCTCAGTGGTGGTAGCAGGATCCAGCGTAGAAGTGCTTTCTGGAGGCAAAGTTATCTTGTTGGAATTATAATAATTCTATATTTTAGAAGATCTCAATATTCACCATGTTTTATGTATCTATTTAGTAACCTAGTTTTTACTAGGAAAGTTATAATAATTTTTTCATTAATTTATTTTTATTTATAAATATTTTTATGAAGTATTGATGCGTTTACCAACTAAAAGTGGTCTGTACCTCCCTTTTTGGACTTTGTTATAGACTAAGGGATTATAGACTATAATGGAACGACTTCTTTGCGTTCCAAGTGGAGCAGGCTTGCGTTCCAACATGTCAGTGGACAAAATATAGTTGGAGCAGGGTGGAACACAAGCACGGCTATCCAGCTGCACGTCGGACGTGGAGAAGTGGTGCGCGCGTAGCCCGGAGGTTGGACTTACTTCCGGGTATGCATGCGCATACTCGGAACTACAATTCAATGACCGGAGACAGTATATAAGGGAGGACAAGGAGTGTTCCTTATTTACAGCAACTGAAGAAGCCCCCACGAGGGGAGAAATGTGTTTTGCTATTTTGGACAAAGAACCTACGAATTGTTATTTTATACATTGTTTTATTATGTTGATTGGATATAATAAAGTATATTTTGGAAAACTATTGGAGCAACCATGTTACTAAGAGGGACATCTACCTCACTACGTATTGAAGAGGGAATCTACTCTACTATATACAGAAGAGGGAGTGGGACACTACAAGATCCCACAACGCTTAAAGTTTGTGAGTGTTCTACCTTCACTTTCATTTAATTCATTTATTTATTATAACGATATTGCACTAATATCTGTCCCCTTTTTTCCTCCATAGGAGCATCATCTCGGAACATTGTCATTATTCATAATATGAATCTATAATGAAGAAAGTCTGCCTGGGTGCAGGACTTCCTCCAGGAGCATTCAGCACAACGGGAGCATCTTTGCAGGTAGCGTGTTGATTTAGTATGCCACGGTTGGGGGCGTGCCCTCTTTGAGGTGCATGTTTGGAGCGGGGCTACAGCGTTTAAGGCAGAGGTGAGGGTAATGTTATATATGGAGATGGCCAGTGAGGGGCAGGAGAGGGAAGGGATGGATAGTAGTAGGGAATCAATATCAGCTGACAGCTGCTGGAGGTCAATAGAATATATGTATGTAGCTACCTATTGAATCCTTATATCTCCAACAAAACTCCAACAATCCTGGTATAAATTCTAGCTAATTTCTCAGAGATAAGTTACGAATATATGTATTTACTTTAACATATCCGTTTTCCTGGCACTGCAGAACCCTGCAGTGCGACCAAAAGCCGTCTAAGAAGCCAGAAGTCCCTCTAGTAGCTGTCTGGTAGGCAGCCACTAAAGGAAGACTTAACCCTGCAAGGTAATTATTGTATATCTTGCTTTTACACCCAATACCGTAAGTAGGCAGCTGTCGAGGTCGGGATCGATAAAGATTGATATAACCCACTTTTTAAGGGATTTTCATTGTGCTTGCCCGGAACTCAGTAAGAACCTGTCCTACAAGCATGGCCGCTGGCTCAGCCCTTTCCAGCACTATACAATTTTTGCACATTTTTTAAAATGTATGTAGTAAGCACATTCAGCAGTGCCTGTTTGTTCACCTGTTAGTTATATATAAAATACAGGTTACAATAGCCAAACTGTGCCTTTAACCACGTTGGACATTTGTACAAAACCCGCTATTTAGCCTTCTAGGATCCAGTTCACTCCAATTCCCTGTTTAGTAAATAATCATGACACTATGCAGAGCTAGAAATACTACACTATGTCTAGAATCTCTTACAGACAATAAAGCCCAGTAAATGCCTGATGTAATAGAAGTTTGGAGAAAGATATTTTTTTCCAGTTTCCAGTTAATGCTGTTATTCTGTAGAGTAGATACTGGCTGGGTCACAAGGATTCACATGCACTGACACCAGATTCAGCCCAGCCAGCAGTTTTGTGGTTTTGGCTCTTGACAAATACTGCGGACAGAGAAAACTGCCCTTTAAATGTCTGACAATGCAATTAGCAGAAAATGTGTGGGCAATGTTAAACAAAAGTACAGACACATGCATGTGCGTAGTGGACATTGGATGAAATACACATTACCATCAACTACCTGCAAACCCCAATAAAGCAGACACCAACGTTGGATGAACCAGGCCACAGCAATTATTAAACAAATAAATACTGCATAACAAATCCATCTTCTCTTACATTTATAAATATAATAAACAGTTCAATAAAATTAAAACATAAATAACACAGAGTGTCATACAGTATATATAGCCAAATTAACTTTAATCAAAACATCTTTGCCAAGCTAGCTGACCAACTGCATAAGATCACACCCTCAAAGGCTCTCACATGCCCCCTTGTCATACCAAAATTTTGGCTTTTAGCGCAGTGGGGATCATCCAAATTCGTAACCATGCAGCTTACCATAAAAGACCCAGCCATTATCATTCTATCACTCTATCTGTAAGCTGTCTCCCAACCTGATTGGCAAAGACACACCACCCTACCACGAGTGCTATGTTTTATGCCTAAAACCAGCGGGGGCCCACCCACGCAACCTAAGGTCTGCTCCAACACCTCTTGATTAGCAAGAATAAAGAGGTCAAGTCAGACCTCTGTCAGATGAGCTCCATCTGGGTGAAACAAATTCTCTGCATCCTTCTCAAAAACCCAATGACGAACTGGGATCCTCCGAACCCTCATGACAAACCCAGAGACTCTCTGATTTAACTTCTTTGCTGTGGACCTGCCACCAAAAATTCAGAGAGATAACCTCCGACCATACACGACATTGGGAAATAAGAGCAATAGTTAGGATAAGTCCTGTGTAATCGTGTCCACCAAACCCCAGACCAGTATCGTCCCCAGGTCATTGCCCCCAGGTGTATGACCAGCACAGTAGGTGTCCCTATCAAGCAATGGATTTTTACCAACTCAGGGAGGAGCCCGATCCATCTCCGCCCCTGGCACCAAACCTCCACATTGGAAGGTGTGAAACCCAAGAGCTCACCTCTTGGCTGTACCATCGCCAACTGCCATGTCCAAAATACGTACGAGTGGCCAATCACCAAAACCTTGGGGGGGAACCAAACTTGAGGAAAGAGAACTTTAAGTAAGGAGACCAGCAGAGCACACATAAGAAATAAACTTTCTAGAATACCACCTCCCAATCCTCCAGACCACCCAGTCAAATATACCCAACCTAGAATCTTCCTTGCAGTGCCAGTGCAAAAGGAGTGGCCCCAAAATTCTGTGCCATCCACACCCAAGGACATAACCCCCAAACAAAAAACCTGAATAAATTGAAAATGGGAAAGAAAACTCCCATCCTCATTAACCAGGAGAGGACCAGGCAAAGCTAGGAGGACTGCACAATAGTCATTAAAAGAAAAGACGGACAAATCTCATACCCAGGGATCTCTCCCAAATGCACCCACTTATCATTCCTGAAAACATCGGTCTTTAAGCAACAAATCTTAAAGTCCAGACAGTCTTGCCTGCATCTAACATCTGAAAAGAAAATCCCCCAAAAGTCCTCTTATTTAGGCAAGCCAGCTCCCTGATGCGCGTGACCCCAAAAAAGCCAAGTAAGAAAGCTAGACTAAACAAACGGGCCTCGAAGGCTGAATAACACACCAGAGGGAGAGCCTGATATAAGCTTAAAAAAAGCGTACCAGAAACCGGCCTCCAGTGTCCACAGAAGCCTTACCCTGCCTCAAACCCTTAACAGCCCGAAGCAACACAAAGTCTCTGGTTGCATCTTACCAACTATTCAGCTTAAAAAGAAAACTAAGACATGATAAGCACGAGGTGATCACCGACAGGGACATCCCAGAGGACACCCAAACCTCCAATATTTGCAACAGACCCTGCGAATGAGTGAGCAAGTTCGCAAAACCATCATGCTCCTGTTCCAGACAGGGCCATTCATCCGCCAGACCCAGAGAGCACAGGCAGAGAAACCCATCCTGAGCTGCGACTGCCTGAAACTCTGCAAACTGTAAAGAAGAAGGGGCATCAGCAGTCATAGTACAAAAATCAGGAATATGCACCACCCTACAAGACACATTAAGGCATGGGCAATGCAGCAGCAAGTGCCGAAACAAACGGATCACCGGAGGGGAGGAGGCCATAAACTGATTAATAGCCTGCACCACCCCAAATTGTCTCAGTGAAAAAATAACCCACTGATCCCGAAGCTGAGACCCCCACAGCTCAAGTGCCACCAGTATGGGGAAAAGCTCCAGGAAAGCAAGGATCCGAGTCTTTAGGCGTGCCAGCTATCCGGAGAAGTGCCGGCACACCACTGGGACCCCAGAATGACCCCAAAAATGATCGAACTCGCTGCATTCATGTAAAGGTGAAAGTCAGTATTGAACACCTACGGTGCTTGTCAATAGGACTTGCCATTATACGTGGTCAGAAAGGAATCCCAGACATCCCGCCACACCACCCACTCCAGGAAGGTGCTGAAACACTCAAAGTAAAAACAGGATATAGAGCAATCCATCGGGAGACACATATACATGCAAAACTGCCCATCGAAAAAACACAACTGAGGAAGTGATGGCAAGAGGGATGGACCGGCAACAGACGGAATTACAAAGATTAAGATTTGTTTGATTTAAATCACTCACCTCATTGAAATGGCAGACTTAGTTCAGTGTAACAATTGCTATGCATTTGTTTCAAGTTCCACTTTTTGGAGGTTTGGTTGTTGTCTAATCTGTAGACAGTTCTCTATGTTGCAAGAGGAGATTGCATTTTTGAAGTCTGAGATTTGTAAATTATCTGGTGAACAAAATCAGACTGGAACTGCTGCAAAGCCACTGCCGCAGAGACGTTCCAGGAATGGCAGATGGATTACTGTAGGATCTGGTAGACTTAGAGTTGTGGATAGAAGGCATATTGCACAGTCTGTTGCTCTACATAATTAATTTGCAGCACTTTTAGAGTGTATTGGTGTTATGGAGACAGGCACAGGCACCTAGTGTAGTGGTGTTATGGAGACAAGCTCAGGCACCAAATGAAGTGGTGTTGTGGAGACAAGCTCAGGCACCGAGTGTAGTGGTGTTGTGGAGATAGACTCAGGCACTGGGTGTAGTGGTGCTATGGAGACAGGCTGAGTCACTGAGGGTAGTGGTGTTATGAAGACAGGCTCAGGCACTGAGTGTAGTGGTGTTGTGGAGACAAGCTCAGGCACCGAGTGTAGTGGTGTTGTGGAGACAAGCTCAGGCACTGAGTGTAGTGGTGTTGTGGAGACAAGTTAAGGCACTGAGTGTAGTGGTGTTGTGGAGACAGGCTCAGGCACCAATTTAGTGGTGTTATGTAGACGGGCTCAGGCACTGAGTGTTGTGGAGACAGGCTCAGGCACCAAGTGTAATGGTGTTGTGGAGACAAGTTCAGGCACTGAGTGTAGTGGTGTTGTGGAGACAGGCTCAGGCACCAAGTGTAGTGGTGTTATGTAGACGGGTTCAGGCACTGAGTGTTGTGGAGACAGGCTCAGGCACCAAGTGTAGTGGTGTTGTGGAGACAGGCTCAGGCACTGAGTGTTGTGGAGACATGCTCAGGCACCAAGTGTAGTGGTGAGGCCTAATAGAAAGCAGTTGTTGTTGGGGGATTCTATCATAAGAGGTGTGGAGCTGGACAATAGTGGTCTTGTGAGATTTTTTCCTGGAGCTACTGCTCACAGAGACAGGAGACATATTTGTAATATTGGGTCCCCCTCACCCTCAGGGCCCCCCTCCCGCCAGGCTCTTAGGGAAGGAAGGGGTTTTCCAGTACCGGGCTCCCTCGGTGCTGGAGACTCTCCTCCTCCTTTCCCGTCATCGGTTGAATGCGCATGCGTGGCAAGAGCCACGAGCACATTCAGCCAGTCTCATAGGAAAGCATTCTCAATGCTTTCCTATGGACGCTGGCGTCTTCTCACTGTGAAAATCACAGTGAGAAACGCGGAAGCGGCCTCTAGCGGCTGTCAATGAGACAGCCACTAGAGGTTGGATTAACCCATAGGTAAACATAGCAGTTTCCCTGAAATTGCTATGTTTACAGCAGCCAGGGTTAAACCTAGATGGACCTGGCACCCAGACCACTTCATTAAGCTGAAGTGGTCTGGGTGCCTATCGTGGTAGCGAGCAAAGCAGGAAGGGGAATTGGATGTACTTGGTCATCTACGGGCATTGGTAGCCCAACTCACTGAATTAGCACGTTTATGTTTTGTTTTTCACTAATGTAGAACGTTTGATTTATTTGGTCCGTTACCACCATGGGAGGGATTGTTTTCAGCCGGCTAATCCCTCTCATTTCCTTTTATTTAATGTAGATGTGGGTTACCTCCTTTGGAGTTGTCCTAACAGACTTGAGACTTTCTTTCTATATATTTATATCCTTCTTTTTGTTTCCTGGCCTCCCTATCCTTTTGATTAACGCAACGTTTTAATCTTGAATAGTATAGGAGGATTATTTATACACTGCCTTGGTTGAACTTGAGAGGATTACTGTCTAGTCACCACTAGTTCCAATTTTGAGTGGACCCTTTCTTTACTTTTTAGAAGGGTCCACTCGAGTAACCATTTCTTGTGGGTGATAGGGTCTGCATTAGTCACGGATTCTTTGTGCTGATGACTGAGCTATCTAGACAATCCTCTTATTTGGACTCTGGCAGATATAGTCCGGTAAGCAAGCCCGTTTATCGCTACCATTTTATAGCCTAACTTTGATTTTAAAGTCCGGCACTAGAGTTATGAGTGTGGAGAGTTAATCTCCCGCTGTGTGTAGAAGGAGCCCCACTAGTCACTCATAGTGCTGGTTAACAATATAACTCTCCACTGTTTACTATAGATACCATATAAATCACTAGTGAAGTGGAGAATTGGAACTTATGTAGGGACTCCATTTATGAGGTGATTTCTTTGGGCTATTCATATCTGACTTAAAGATCAGATACCAGTACTTTACATTTATTAGATTAAGGGGGATCAGATAAAGGAACACTATAGTCACCTAAATTACTTTAGCTAAATAAAACAGTTTTAGTGTATAGATCATTCCCCTGCATTTTCACTGCTCAATTCACTGTCATTTAGGAGTTAAATCACTTTGTTTCTGTTTATGCAGCCCTAGCCACACCTCCCCTGGCTATGATTGACAGAGCCTGCATGAAAAAAAAACGGTTTCACTTTCAACAGATGTAATTTACCTTAAATAATTGTATCTCAATCTCTAAATTGAACTTTAATCACATACAGGAGGCCTTTGCAGGGTCTAGCAAGCTATTAACATAGCAGGGGATAAGAAAATCTTAATTAAACAGAACTTGCAATAAAGAAAGCCTAAATAGGGCTCTCTTTACAGGAAGTGTTTATGGAAGGCTGTGCAAGTCACATGCAGGGAGGTGTGACTGGGGTTGATAAACAAAGGGATTTAACTCCTAAATGGCAGAGGATTGAGCAGTGAGGCTGCAGGGGCATGTTCTATACACCAAAACTGCTTCATTAAGCTAAAGTTGTTCAGGTGACTATAGTGTCCCTTTAATAGTTACGGACATTCACTAGACCGAGTGTACCTATAGAAAGTAACGCACTACTCGGCAGCACACTGATCTCTGAATTCTGCTCAACTTGCATGTTTATTTAAACACAGATTTTTTGTAATTGAAAGTGTAATTGCCACTCTGTTGCAGTGTGGTATAATTGACACCTTCAGCCTGTTTCTTTTGGGGCTACATATTTGTAACATTGTTACCGTATTGTGACAATTTTCTTACTTTAGCTACTGGCATCCATATATGCTGCAGTTAACTTCCGAGATACAGTCCGGTAATCGAGCTCGTCTATCGCTACTACTTTATAGCTTAACTCTGATTTAAAGGTTCGACACTAGAGCTATGAATGTGGAGAAGCATTTAATATTTATGGACATTCATTAGACCCAGTCTAATATATAGAAAGCAACGGACTATTCGAAAGTATTCTGATCTTTGAATCTTGCTCAGCTTGCATGTTCATTGTAATATGGATGTTTTGCAATTGAAAGAGTAATCGCAACTCTTTTGCAGTGTGGTATAACTGATCATTTCAGCCTGCTTTCGGGGCTATATCTCTGTAACACTGTTACCATATTGTGACAAGGTTCTCTCGTCAGCTACCGGAATCCATACATGCTATAGCTAACTTTTGTTCTACATCACATTTGCACAGGGTGGTTGTGCTTTCACAGACAGTATTAGT
>CAKOES020000308.1:0-22586 GCA_933207985.1 Pelobates cultripes
TATAGAGGTCTCAGTGAAAAAAAAGAAGTCTTCTGATGGTATATTTTTTTAAGGCCTTAGATGTATTGTCTCCCCTTAATATTATTAGGGTGAGAGGGTAGGTAGGAATATTGGTTTTATATAGGGGAGGGCTGGAGGATTTGGGATCCCTAGCCACCATGAGTGAGAGTAAGGGATGGATAGACAATCCATTATTTGCCCCCACTTTATTTTATCACATATCTCCACACGTGTAGAGATAGAGGGTGGACAGACAAAATACAATGTTTAGTGAAAAACGCCATAACCCTTTTTTGCATCCTGTACACTAAAATTGTTATAGCATATGGAAAATAAATAGCATTTTGATTGCCAACACATCTAAATAATATGACTTGATCAGAGAAAATATTGTTAACTCTTTAGAACTGTATCCTATTCATTCATCTTTGTAGATAGCAGATAGAAAATAGGAAAAGCAAAACAATCTGGGAGTGCAGCCAGTTTTGAGTCTATTTTTTGTTTCTAATGTTTTTTCACACAGAATTGTTTTGTGTGTGAAATATTAAAACCTACAGCAATCAAAACAATTACAACAACTAAAAATGTGTGTTTTCTATGAAAAGAACAATGGAGGGAGCAATGTCTACATAGTTTCCAAGACATGCATAAGCAAAAGAAAAGCAAGCAGAAAATACAAATATATAAATAATAAACCACATAACAAATATACAGTCACAGTTTTCACAACCTATTTACTGTAAATCAGCATTAAAATAGAAAATGTATTCGCATATTTACTGTCATGTAAAAAACAAAACAAAAAAAAAAACATTCCATTTTGTGAAATCATACTTTTAAACAAACAAACGTGTTTTTAATCATTTTAATTTAATTTATATTACGACATCCCAGGCAATCAGATTACATTGTGAAAATGAGTTTATTGAAAAGGCAGTAAAATATTTTAAAATCATATGCTGATTTGAAAATACTGTTAGTGGCATGCTATTAGTCTTTGTATATTGAATATAACTTAAAATCTAATACAGCATCAGGTTTTGCAAATGCACCGGGGAGAAAGGAAATGAATAAGTAAGAGAGAAGATACAGAAACTTATGGAATAGAAAAAGGCAGCTGTATTTACATAAGGAACTATAAAACTTCCAAAGGGTGAAAGAGAATACATTGCATGGTTAATTTTTTTATTAAACCATCATAAATTAATGTAATTAATATTTTTTAAGTGCATCGAAATACATTTGTGAGCATATTTAGATTAACACACACATAATAAATTATCAGAAATTATTCCTGGCATTGCTAAAATGCTGTAAACATAATGTATGAGTTAAATTCCACTTAGTATGTTTTCATTTATTTTTATCCAAAGCCCTTTACAACAGGGGTGTGCAAAAAGTAGCTGCCCAGATGTTTTAAAACTACAGCTTCGATAATATTTTGTTATTTTAAAGGCATGCAAAGATTCACGGGAGTTTTAGTTCTACAACATCTGGGGATCTACCTTTTTGGCACCCCTTCTTTACAATATTACATTATCTGACTGATTAGTGCACAGATCTTGTGAAATCATATAGTTCCTGATTGATGGAATCACATCATGCAGTAAAAACATATTTCACAGTGTGACTGCCACTGTGCAATGTGTGTTCCTAACGCAGACACTTTCCAAGTCTTCTTGAGGTTCCGGGAGACTCCCGCATTTTGAATGCGGCTCCCTGACACCTGCAAATCACATAAAATATCTTGGAAATCACACACACAATCTGATATGTGTGTGTGTGATTTTTATTCCATTGTAGATGATTTGCGCCCCCTAGCCCCCCATAATACTTGCCAGCCCTTTTAAGAGCCAACCAGGCCGCTGTGATGTCAGCCAGCAGGAAGGAAGTGACAGCCATGTGTGTGTTTCAATGTGTGTATCTGAGTGTATGTGCCAGTGTGTGTGTCTGTGTGTGTTTCACTCTATATCTAAGTGTGTATATGTGCTAGTACGTCTAACTGTGTGTTAAGGTGTTCAAACATATTTGATGGCGGTATGTGTGTGTGGGCGGGGGTTAGGAGGAGGATTGTGTGTGCAGTAGCTGGCTGTCCAATCACATGCTTTCCGAAGGAGCACAATGAGAAATCGTTGCAACACTGTTGCCAGTGGCGTACTAAGGGGGGGGAGGTCCGCCCCGGGTGCCACCTGTGAGCTGTGTGGCTGCACAGGGCGCCGGGAGCCACACAGCTCTCACACACACACACAGGCTGGGAATTCAGCAGTACAGAAGTACTGCACTGAGAATTGGGGGCAGAGCCAACTCGACTGTGGAGGTGGAGCCAAATGGATGTGGGGGCGGAGCTACAGCCAGCCTCCATTTGCTGCCTTTCACTGCAGCACACTGAGGGGTAGCAGGAAGGAGTCCCTGCTTCCCCAACTCCAACACACCAGGGACTCACTGACTCCACCTGTTACAAACTGCCATTTGTAACTGTTATTTTATTTGACAAATTGCCCTGCTTCCCTGTGTTATGGAGAAGCCTAATTGCCAGCCTTCTGCCCCATGACTATGGACCTAGTGTGTATGGCGATTTGACTGTATTTGATCTGAGCGCTGTTTGGATATATTGAGCGCTCAGATCCAAGCCATCTGGGGATAGGTTGAATGTGGGGGTTCTGTTCAGTTCAATAGGAGTTATGTATTTTTGTGTCTTTTTGTGTCTTTTGCTAACATGTGGTTAATGGAGTCTGCCTCTATCCCTGGATAATTGGATTACTTTCCCCATTGTCCAGGATAGAGGCCTCTGTAAAACCGGTTTGGGCCAGAAAACCATGCTGCCAGCCAGGCCCCAAAAGACACTTTTGCTAACTTTTGAACCCCTTGTCTGATTTGTGCCATTTTTTAATATGTTGCTCCCCTTAATGGATTGATTCCAAATATGTAATTTTTATGAAGATTGGATGTGTAGTTTGGAAGTTATAGTACATGTATAAAAACTGTATTTTTACTGTTCTGTTTTAATTATGTTATGTGATTATCTGAGGGATGGGAATTTCCCCGAATGTATATTGTTCCGATTGGTTATACTGCTAATTATGTGGGTGTCTCCCTTGCATGGGCAGAATCTCATAAAAGCAGAGTGTGTGCCATTAAACATCAGATCTTCTTAACCCTCAATACGTAGCCTTGTCTCGTTATTGGAGGGAACTGCTATATCACACTGGGGCAGGGGCGGGCTGGGCGGGGGGCAGGGAGGCAATTGCCCCCCAGGCCACCCTAAATTCCTGTAAGGCCGGCCGCAGCGGGCCAGCCCTTTAAATACTGCAGCCGCCCGAGCGCTCTGTTAAGAGCGCTCAGGCGACTGCAGCTTCTCCCCTCCCTCCCCTGTAGCGTGGCCGAGCTGCACTCCGGTCCGCGGTGGCCGGCCAGCCGGAGTGATAGGAAGGTGCACGCTCAGTGTGCACCTTCCTGTCAGTCCGACCGGGTACAGGAAACAGAAACTCCTGTTCCGCGCGGAACAGGAGTTTCTGTTTCCTGTCACCGGCCGGACTGACAGGAAGTGCACACTCAGTGTGCACCTTCCTATCACTCCAGCCGGCCAGCCACCGCGGACCGGAGTGCAGCTCGGCCACGCTACAGGGGAGGGGGTAAGAAGAGAGGGAGGAGGGGGGGTAAGAAGAGGGGAGGGAATAGAGGGAGTGGGGGGGATAAAAAAGAGAAGAGGGGAATAAAAAGAGGGGAGGGGGGGATAAGAAGAGGGGGGAATAAGAAGAGGGGAGGGGGGATAAGAAGGTGGGGGGAATAAGAAGAGGGGAGGGGGATAAGAAGAGAGGAGGAGGGGGTAAGAAGAGGGAGGGGAATAGAGGGGAGGGGGAACAAAAGAGGAGGGGGGATAAGAAGAGGGAGGGGGATAAGAAGAGAGGGAGGAGGGGGCCAAGAAGAGGGAGGGAATAGAGGGGAGGGGGATAAGAAGTGAGGAGGGGAATAAGAAGAGGGAGGAATAAGAAGAGGGAGATAAGAAAAGAGGGGTAAGAAGAAGAAGGGGTGAGTAAGAAAAGATGGGGAGAAGAAGAAGAAGAGGAGGAGCAAGAAAAAGAGGGGAGTAAGAAGAGGGAGAGGGGGAATAAGAAAAGGGGGAGGGCGTGAGTAAGAAGGAGGGGAGGATGGAGTAAGAAGGAGGGAGATACCAAAGAGGGGGGTAAGAAGAAGAAGAAGGGGTGGCAAGAAAAGGAGTGGGGAGAAGAAGAAGAGTGGGGAGTAAGAAGAAGAAGAGGGGTAAGAAGCTGGAAGGAGTAAGAAGAAGAGTGGGGAGTAAGAAGAAGAAGAGGGAGCAATAAGAAGAAGGGGGTAAGAAGAACAGGTGGGGAAGTAAAACGACCAAGGGGGGAAGTAAGAAGAACACAGGGAGGAGGGGGGTAAGACGAACACAGGGGGTGTGAGGAGAACACATAGAGGGAGGAGTGAGAAGAACACAGGGAGGGTGGAGGGGGGGATGAGAAGAGCACAGGGAGGGTGGGTGAGTGTGAGAAGAGACCGCTAGGGGAGGGTGGGGGAGAGGAGAGACCACTAAGGTGCAGGGGAGAGCTCTACGGGACAGAAGGGGCAGCTCTATAGGACAGGGGCCAAGACAGGGAGCTCTTTCACACTACGCGCGTGCACACACACACACACACACACACAATGCATCCCTATACATACACAGAAACACAACATGCTTCCCTTACACACAGAGAAACACACAATGCATCCATTACACACACACACACAATGCAACCCTTACACACAAAGACAATGCATCCTTTGCACACATACACAGAAACAGACAATGCAAACCCGTACACACACATGCAAACACACACACTTCTTTTCTTACATACACACAGAAACACAATGCATCTCTTACACTCAATGCACACACATACAGACACACACCTTGCATCCCTTATGCATACAAACACAGATTCACACAATACATCCCTTACACACAACCAGAAACACATAATACATCCCTTATACACACATACACACTGCTTCCACTACACACAAACACACTACATCACCTGCACAAACTGGTAACCCTATACACTACATACCATAAGCACACATATTAGATCCTCTACAATAACACATAACACATCCCCTACACACTCCACTCCCTGTGAGCGAACTCATGGGTGGTTGGAACTTATGAGTGGGCCTTATGGGCATACTCACCGTCAGGCCCTGGGGCCCAGAACTTGAGCTGTGTAAGGGGCCCCAAAAAATGGAGCTGCTTCCAATTCTCCCAGAACATTGAATTTTGTGACCACAGTTGCAAACAGCCTCCAGAGATCCTGCTCTACACCAGACCAGTGGAGCCAAACTGCAGCCCATCATCATCCTCATCTGCTTGTAAGTAGGCAATCTAGTATATTATTAGTGACACTAATCTATAATGTACCTTACATTAAAGGGACACTATAGCTTAATGAAGTGGTTCTGGTGTCTATAGCTGGTCCCTGCAGCCTTTTTAATGTAAACAAAAGTCAGTCTCACACCCCCTGTGTGCAGCACTGGCGTTAGTTCATATGGGTGGGGCATTGTGATGTCACATGGGGGGGCAGCAAATTTTTATTTTGTCTAGGGCGGCAAAAATCCTTGCACCGGCTCTGATCCTGGGCAGGTGCACCAGTCTACTGGTGACCCACAGTAGGGGAGTGCACTGATTGCACTGCACTCTCCTCCTGCCCAGCCCCATCTTTACTGCAGTGCAAGTGCCCTCTGCCCCTAATTTACAGTGGCTCACACTCACAACAAGCAGTGCCTGGAGCCGTGAAGGAGCGGGTATGGCAAAGAGCTACTGATTAGCATTACATCAATATCCGTTATAAAACCAGGAAAAGGTGGGCATGGATGGTGAACTGATTTGGTGGTGCAATGGGCCACTTGACTGGTTTTGCCCCCCCAGGCCTAATGCTGCCAGCCCTCCCCTGCACTGGGGATTGCTATGCTCTGCATACTCCCCTGAGCTTTTAATCACTTAGCTCTTTTAAGAGCTGTTCCTGTTACGCTCTCCTGGAGGAGAGGTCTTCCCCACACGGTCCTGGAGGACAGAAGCTGATCCAGGGTGGAAGGAAGCCGGCGAGACTCCAGTTAAGCTACGGCGGTTGTGGAGTCTGCGGTGGTTGTGGTGTCTGCTGCAGTGTTTGGAGTCCTCAGGAAGCGCTAGGAGCATCCATCAACGGAGGGTACTCGGTCGGAGTACAGGGAGCTCCGTTACACCACCCCTCCACAAGTGAGAGAGAGAGAGAGTGTGTGTGTGTGTATGTGAGACTTCTTGTGACTCTGCCTGTGTGTGTGTGAATGTCTGCCTGTGACTATCTGTGACTGTGTGTGTGAATGTCTGCCTGTGACTATCTGTGACTGTGTGTCTGAATGTCTGCCTGTGATTGTCTACCTGTGACTTTGCGTGAGACTAACTTTAAAAGCCAACCAGGCTCTACCTGTGACTGTGCGTGAGACTGACTTTTGGTGACTGTGTGTGTGACTGTCTTGTCAGAATATTTATATCGGCAGACATTTTGTGCTAAGATAGAAATTAAAAGTGTATATTGCCAGAGTCACTCAGAACAGAGCGGACTCCATTTTGGATTCAGGCTAACAAAGAGAAACACAAAATTTCCTTGCTTTCTGTAACTAGCCAAACCAGGCTGAGCTTAGGAATGCTTTATGTAAACAAAGCAATAAAGTCTCCCAGCAAGGATGGGGGATGAATTACTAAGTCCAGAGACAAGTATATACATTATATACACTTGTGTATATATATATATAACCATTATACATTTATTTACTATTATATTAAATACATATAATTAGTATTATGTTAATAATATAGACCATTCATGGATAAATATTCATGAAGACATACCATATTATTTAATAAATATTAGTGGAATAGAAAATGTCTCACAGCTTCTCAGAAAGCCAGACACCAATGACCAGATAAGACTCAGTAATTAATTTTACTTTCTAAATTTTACAAGGTCCCATTGTAAGTAAGGGGTGAAATTGAGTTTAGAACTGTCAATTTTAGAAATTACAACAGGAATTGTCGATGCGCTTTCTGGAGAAAATCAAAAGAAACGCTTTGAACTGACAGCAAATTTAAGTTATGGCAGTCATTATTTTAGAAAAGCCAAATGACGTCGAAATCGTCATCAGGAAAAGTTAACTCTTTCCTGGATAGGAAAGTTTAGTGAGGCAAGAGTGCCCTCTATGGACCAAAAATCTAAATTGCGATCTGCAGGTTAACCACACCTTCAGTATCTTATTGGTTTTACCAACTGATGACGTAGAAAGAATCTTTCCCTTTAAAAGTTAGGACAAAGGGAAGAGAGAGGTTGTGACGAAGTGCCCTTCGCCACTTGTGCCTGGAGAGGACTGCTTGCCCGCCTCTTGCCCTGTGACTATGGACCCTGGGAGATTTGGCCCGTTCAATTCAGTATGATAGGAGTTATGTATTTTTGTATCCTTTTGTGTTTTACCTGGAACATGTGCTCAATGGAGTCTGCTTATATCCCTGGATAATTGGATTACTTTCCCCATTGTCTCCAGGCTAGAGGGCTCTGTAAAACCAGTTTGGGCCAGATAACCATGCTGCCAGCCAGGCCCCAAAAGATACTTTACTAACTTCTGAACCCCTGGTCTGATTCATGCCATTTTTTGATATGTTGTTTCCCTGAATGGATTGATTGGGAATATATAATTTGTATGTGAATGTGATGTATATTTTAGAAGTTATGAATGCTGTAAAAACTGTATTATTTCTGGCCAGCAGATAATTGAGCTTTGTGTATTGTTGAAACTCAATTATCTAGCCTGGCCCAGAGGAGGAGTTTTGTGTTGCATAAATTGTGAGTTCTGTGTGCCAGTAAATCAGTCTTGTTCCAGCATTAAGCCTTGGCTCATGTTTGGGGGATTGGAGAAATACACTCTGGGGATTGCTATAATCACTATACTCCCCAGGGTATGATCACTAAGTTCTGCTAAGAGCTTGTTCCTGTTCCTGCTCTCTGGGGAAAGAGAGGTTCACCCACTGGAAGCTGGATCCTGGCCTTGGGTCCAGGGTGGGTGGAGACAGCAGAGACCCCGGCGCAGTTGCATCGCTGGAAGTGGGGTCTGCAGTGCTGATGGTGTCGGTTGGAGTGCTTGGAGTCCTCAGCGAGCACTAGGAGCATCGATTGGCGGAGGTACTCAGTCGGAGTGCCAGCGTTCCGTCACAGAGGTTAGTTTGGGGTTTTTCAGATTGAAATTCAGATTCGGGACGAGACACACGGAAAGACACCTGAGACAGACAGACCCTCATACAAACAGACTGAGGAGAGAGACACAGAACACTTAATTTCACTATCTATTTGCACACACATAACAACACTTCAATTCCTGGGATTACCTAAGAGCATCTGATGAGAGCATCTACATCATAACTGGTAATTATGCTGGTTTTATTTAATTCATCTAAATTAATTAAAATCTATTAATAGCAGGATACATGCATGGATAAATCACGATCAGATCCCATAATTGAGGAATCTTAATTAAATAAAGAATATGTAGTTATAACACTCTGTAGATTTGACTCTTTTGGATGGTACATGAATTGACTAATGATCTGGTTGAATGTTATTTTAATTAAAAATAGCAATAGAATAGGTTATTCTATGCCTAAGAAGACTAACCAGCATTGAAAGGGTTACTCAGTGGATCTAACTGTTGGCCAAGGTTTTATGCTTTTCACTGGAAGTTTAGCTTTCTGTGTCTGTGAAATACCTCATTAATCTTACTAAAGGACAGTTGATGCTGTTAGCCGTTGGATTGTTTTAATATTGCCATTGTATTGCATACTTATATTATACTAAACATGACTGATTGTTATCATGCATGCTGCCTAATATTATTATTATTTTATTTGTCACAATAAATTATATCTATTTTTATAACAAATTGTGATTTTATTTGTATGGAATACATGATGATGATGATCCCTAAGATCTAAGAGAATTGAAATAGTGGGCAATTCTCAACTGTATAATATTATCACCCCATAAATATCCCCACAGTCTGCCTGTGCCTGTATGTATGAATGTCTGCCTGTGATTGTCTGCCTGTGACTGTGTGTGACTGTCTGCATGTCACTGAGTGTGTGTGACTGTCTGCCTGTAGCTGTGTGTGTTACTGTCTACCTGCAGCTGTGCGTTTGACAGTGTGCAAGTGACTATGTGTTTTGGTACGGTGTGCATGTGGCTGTATTTGACAGTATATGCATATAACTTTGTATATCTGACTGTCTTCGCCCTGCAGTGAGTCGGCACATAACATTATCCAAGCATCGGCGTCATATTACAGGATGTGCAAGGGATGTGTGCATGAAGAGCACAGAGATCCCAGCAGCAACCACTGACTACCAGGGACTGAGGAAGGTAGGGAGGCTGGGTGGACCTCTTAATTATTAAATGTGTGCATGTATGTGATGTTTGCATGTGCATATCTAATTATGTGTGTTTGTAATTGTATGTGTGTGGGTCTGTGATTGTGTATGTCTGTGTTTATGTGTGTAGTTGTGTGTGTATCTCTGTGTATACACACACACTTAACTACAGAGATACACACACAACCACACACATAAACACAGACATACACAATCACAAACCCACACACATACAATTACAAACACACATAATTAGTTATACACACGCAAACATCAAATACATACACAAGTGTGTGTGTATATATACATACGCACAAACACACAATCACAGATATACACACACAGACATACACCTATTGTGTGTGTATATAAATGTGTATGTGTTTGTACACAGCTCCCTTATTTGGTGTCCTTAAATATTGCAATCCCACATAAGGATAACAAATAAGGGCATTATCTACTAAACAACTGAAATTAAGAAAAGGTTTTTTGTTTTTTAAATTGATCTTTTAGCTGTTTAGTTGATAATTCTCTAAATTGGTGTCTTTATGTGAGATTTCCATATTTAAAGATACCAAATTAGGATGCTGTTTAGCAGATAGTTTCATTATTTGGTGTCCTTAAATATGGCAAAGCCACATAAGGATAGCAAATAAGGGAGTTATCTGATAAACAAAGATCGACGTTAAGAGGTGTCAGCTAGCCCACGAACAAGAAATCTGGGTGGCTAATGTGAATTATATGTTGACTGATGCCAATGTAAACTGAATGCTGGCATTAGGCAGCCAATGGCAACACATTACCCCATCCCCTAGTGAAAATTTTTAGTGCCCCCACAGTTTGGATTGTGGTATCTTATGTGCCCAACCCCTATATATTGTTCCTATGTGTCTTTGTATCTGCATGTGTGTCAGTGTGTATTTAGGTGTGTATATGTGTATATGTGCATACATCTCAGAATCTCGCCAACGCTACACACAAATACACCCCTGCATTTCAATGTCAACATTACATACAAACACCATCATTATATATAACCACACCACTGCCTTCAAAAACCACACTACATAAAAATGCATGCCTGCATTCAAACGCCAATGTAACGGCTACCCAGCTGGTGAGGGGTACTTGCCGTTGGAGACGTCCTTTTCTAGGCAAGCTGCTGTGAAGTAATGGAATTCTTATTCCCATCCACGGTATCCAATTGCATAATCCAGGAGTGCTGTAAAATGAGGCGGAGTAACGGTACCATAAATCCCCTCCAAGAACGAGACGAGGCTACGTTTTGAAAGCTTTCAAGTAGAACTGATCTTTAATGACAGGGGGTCTCCTTTTATGCAATGGTGCCCTCTGAAAGGCTACACCCACATAATTATTACCAAAGCCAATTACATACATGGTTCAACCCCCACATCTCCTCCCCTCAGATAACATTAACACAATTAAAACAGACACAATTTTAACTACATTCTGGATGTACCCCAAAAACAGGGGGTACACCTTTAAGTCCGCTTAATAGCTCTCACTCAGGGGAACAACATATCCAAATTTCAAGTCATTCGGTTGAGGGGTTCGGGAGTTATGGGTCTTTGAAGTTTTGACCGACCGCACAGGTTTTTCAGCCGAAAAGAGTTCCATAAGTTTTGGCCTTGCGGTCGGTCTCCATTCGTGCATAAAAACTCCACAAACCCCTTGCCATCCACAGTAATCCTGATGTTCGCCTGAATCCCCATTCATGCTTAAACAAAACTACAGCACGAACTTACGAGCTCCTGGAGGTCTCAGCGGTGTTCGCCTGTTTGCGTATCCGTTTTTAGTTCCATGCGTTCACAGGCAAACACCGCCGTTCGTGCGTAAGATGGCCGCGAACACGTGTAAAGTCCCAAAATGGCGGCCGCCTAACCTGAGTACAAAGGGATTCGTCTGAACCATGCGAATGGCTCCACAATCACTGGGAGGTAAAATAGCAATTAACTGTTCCCCTGGGTGGTCTGATGTTCGGTATTTTGGGTTGTATGTTATAGTAGCAATAGTCACACGAACACCAGCCATTCGGTTCTGTTTAACCCCTCCAGCAGCATTGTTGATTAAGTTCAGGCAAAAATGCAGGCATAATCATAGTTCTGTTACAGCCAACACCACATACAGACACACATCCTACATTCACTCAAACATACTCCATACAAAAACATGCTTACATTTAAAAGCATAAACACTGCTTAGTGCTAAATACATTTTTTTTGTTGTTTTTTTTTTTTTTTAAATTGTGGTTGTTTTTTACATTTTAAAGTTGGGGGGTGCCAAAAATAGGACCCGGCCCAGGTGCCAAATGCTCTAGGTACGCCCCTGACTGTTGCTCTGTACAATTGCCTGCTTCTTGAGTTTATCTCCACTGAACAAAACTACCAGGAGGTAACAGGACTCGTCTGTTTCAAATCTGCACTTTTTTGTAAAATTAAAAAGGAAGAACTCACTCTTCACACATTAAAGGGAGTGTCCATTTAAATGACATTTTCTGATTGAACCTCAGAAGAAATCTGTATACATTATGCTGCTCTTATATTTTTTAGTGAATTAAAGCTACTTTTATTAAGCAAGAGTCCTTTAAAATAGGAGTAAGAGAAGTAAGAAAAAAATGATCATATGCAAGGCCCCCCACAGACCTTTCACTAGGGATAACAAAACATATTACATGAACCATAACTATATACTAACTAGTATTACTCTGCGCAACTCAGGTAAGCAGAGCATTCCTCTTTACAAATGCCATAAAATCACCTGGTTGACATATACTATGGGATAAAGTGGGAGCAGGGAAGTGCAACAGTGTACATGGTAAAGGAGAGGCATCACGGGTTCTCTTTGTTCAACTGGTACAGCTATTACAGGAGCTGAAGGCAATACAAATATAACCAGGAGCTATTGGTGTAGAGCAGTATATGTATAAGCAGAAAATAATGTTGTACCTCTTTTCTGCCTGGAGCATGGTCTCTATCGGTTGACATCACAGTTTGGCACCAAATCCCTCCAGTAGATAAAAAGTTAGCTGGAAGTCCATTGTGACTGACCGCAAGCACATTTTCATGCCCAAAACAGTTCCAGAGATTCAGACTGTGTGGCCGGTCTATTTCCCATTGTTACAAACTGTCATTTGTAACTGGCCCTTTAAATAACAAATTGCCCTGCTTCCCTGGGTTGTGGAGAAGCCTATTTGCCAGCCTCCTTCCGCATGACTATGGCCCCTGGGAGATTGTGAGAACTTATGGACTTTTATTGGGTGTGTATGGCCCTTTAAGACAGTCGGTGGGTGTGGCGGATGGCACCAGGCGATCCTACAAATATACTGTACATAACTGCATTCGTGTATCTGCTGTGTTTTATGTGTGTTAAAAAGAATTGTATTCCTCTGATTGTTCGGTAGTTTCATTCCCTTAGTTTATTCGAATGAAACTACCGAACAACCAGACCTCCCCTGTGTGAAGTGTGTCCTCAATTACCCGTTGCAACATTGTTGCGAACGGGTAATTGAATAGTAAGTAGCCGTCCTTTGTTCTCGGGGGTGGCCGCCATTCGACAAACGAACACGTGGCGGCGGCCATTTTAAAACTCCCGAACAGCGGTGTTTTGCCGTCGAGTGTCTGGAACTAAAATCGGACACTCGAGTAGGCGAACACCGCTGAGACCTCCACAAGCCCTGGTCCGTTCGGTTCCAAACTACCGAACGGCCCCTCGTTCGGTAGATAGAAAATACCGAACGAGGGGATTCAGGCGAACCCTCCCTAGCCTCTATAGCTAGAGGCTTTCGTGTATTTTGTTCCCTTATGCCAGGACCGACCGCAGGGCCCATTCGCATGGAACCTTATTCGGCTATCTCAGTTAGTGCGGTCGGTCATTTTATTCCCTCCATACATTTCCCGAACCCCTGGTCTGATCTGGGTGATTTTTGGATATGTTGTTCACCCAGATCAGGGGTATCCGGGGATGTAGGATTTAAAGAGGTACATCCAGAAACGGGGGGAATTACTGTACTGGATAAGGGGATTATGATGCTGGCTGAGGGGAGGAGATGTGTGGGAGGTTACCAGGACAGGATTGGCTACTGTAATAATTATTGTAAATCCCTCCCTTGCATGGGAGCATGCTTTAAAAGGAGACTGTGGATTAAAGCTTTCAGTTCTGCTCCTGAAACTGTGTGTCGTCCAGTTATTGGGATTGCTGTTGGGATATTGCTGTTATTTTACCTGCTGGAAACCTTACCTGTGGATTTACTATTTACTTGTTCCTGAGCCTCACTTGGATTATAAGCGGAGATAACCTGGGGAATATTGCATCTCCGCTACAGTGGGCATATTGGGGCTTATGGACTTTTTATGGGACTGGTGCTGGCCCTTTAAGCACCTTTTTGGGGCATAGGGAAAATTGGGACACTGCCCCTTTAAGACGGTGTCCCCAGACGTGTTTGGGACTATCCCCCTTTAAGACGGTGTCCCCAGAGTCCCCAGAGTCCCCAGACCTGGTTAAAACCCTTTGTTCCTAGCTATTTCCCACTTGGTTCAGTAAATGGGGCTTACTGAACCAAGTACCCCCCAGGCGGACCACCTGTATTGGGAGCATGTCTGCAATTTACCTCCCAGAAGCTGCGGTTAACCGCAGCTTAATTGACAATGCTGGGTGGCCTTCGTTTGCCGAATACGTGGCGGCGGCCATCTTTGTTCATTCGCACAAGGTCAGCGGTATGTGTAGCCAAATTCATGGAACTTAAATCGGCTACACATTTCCGCAAACACCGCTGAGCCCTACCTTCTCCCACAATGATTTCGCAGTCCCATTCGTTTTTTCATCCTGAAATAAACCGACCGCACAGCCCAAATCTATGGAACTGTTTTGGGCAGGAAAATGTGCTTGCGGTCGGTCATAAAGGGACCTCCAGCTAACTTTTTAACTCCTGGATGGATTTGGCTGATTTTTGGTTATGTATATATTTGAAGGTTGCTGATTCTAAATTGGATGTGTGGTTTTAAAGTTACAGGATATGTGTAAAAACTGTATTTTTACTGCCTGTGTTAATTATGTTAAACCATTGTGTAACATAATTATATCACAGGCAGAGGGAAGGATTTTGTGTGTAATTGCTGGGAGTTTCTGTAATGTACGTGTATGATTGGTTGTTTTGTAAAACCCTGTGGGCAGTCCTATCTAAGGGAAACCTGCATAAAAGAAGGTTCTTTTGGTGCCAATTAACAGAATGACTTGACCCTCTAACTTGCAGCCTTGACTCATGTTTGTAGGGGACAGCTATAATCACTACAGGGATTGCTATGTTCTTCATACTCCCTTAGCTACTGAGCTCTTGTAAGAGCTCTTGTTCCTGATCCTACTTCGCTCTACAGAAGGAAGAGGTTCACCTACTGGAACCTGAAGCCTGGTCGTAGGTCCAGGGTGGATAGCAGACGCTGAGATCCTAGCCCAGCAGAGGCAGTTCGTGGAGTCTGCAGTACTTATGGTGTCTACGCAGTAGTTATGGTATCTACGGTGCTGATGGTCCTTTGGTGAGTGCTAGGAGCATCCTTTCTATGTTCCAACTTCCAGCCAGCCTGGAGGCAACCGTAACAATTGGTGGCAGAGGTGGGATAATCCTGGGATTCCTAAGAGAGCTACGGAATGGATGGAGAGCAATTATGAGAAGCTGAAAGGTACCACGTTGAAAGATCTGCTCAAGAGCCGAGGTGGGAACACGAGCAATAGACCAAGGAGAGAATTGATCGCTGACCTGACTGAGATGGACCAGAGCTTCACCATGGCAGAACCCACGGTACTACCTAACGATGAGAAGAGAAAGGCTCCCCCTATACGGGCCGAACCCTTCCGTGGAATTAGTGAGGCAGCTGATGGCGGAGGCAGAAGTGGATATCGAAAGGACTCGAGCACATGAGCTCAGTCTGAAAACCGCATCACTTGGGACCACCAACAACGCACACAGCATTTCTACGGAAACAGCGGGGCAACCGAAAATCCAGTTCAGGAGGTACCACAGGCAGGAGGTATTGCTGGAGGGTCGCCCCACACAGGGGTTGAGAGATACAGGGGCCACTATTACAAGGCCGACTGGTACCAGCACACAGGCGTTCCACGGACACCGTTGTGGACCGGGTGCCTGGAGGGGACATTTATAAACTACCCACGGCTCAAGTACATTTGGATTGGGGTGTGGGGAAAGGAATTGTGAAAGTGGGGATCATGGACAATTTGCCAGCCGATGTTCTACTGGGCAATGACCTGGGACCCATGACTTCTGCCTATGCTCCTTCCTACAACTCAGAGGCGCATCCTGTCACTACCCGGTAACAAGCAGGAAGGACTCGAGACCCTTCACCAGTGCTGGAGACTCAGGTAAGACCAAACCCGACTGACTAACCACCCGTCCCCATTACCCTGGGATACCCCTGCAGCCTTTGAGGCTGAAACTAAAACCGACCCGACCCTGCAGAAATATAGAGAAAGAGCCAATACAGGGACTGGGGGATTAGACCAAGAGACATTCGCATGGGAACAGGGCAGACTATACAGACTTACCGAAAAGAAAGGCAACCATAGGAGGCAGCTAGTCATTCCCCACAAGTATAGACGAGATATACTCAGAGTGGGTCATGACATCCCATGAGCCGGACATTTAGCAGTGACCCGTACCCTCAAACGGATCACCCATACGCTCTTCTGGCCAGGGGTACATGCAGATGTGCGCACATACTGCAACACATGTGATGTATGCCAATGGGTAGGCAAGAGGGGAGACCACCCTAAGGCACACCTCGTGAACATGCCCATTATAGAGGAACCTTTTAGCCGGGTAGCCATCGACCTAGTAGGGCCCCTCACCACCCCTAGTCCATCCAGAAAGAGATACATTCTTACCGTGGTTTATTATGCTACCCGCAGTGGCAGTGGCTCTATCCAATATTCAGGCGGACACCGTAGCTAACGCCTTAGTACGAGTATTCTCTCGGGTAGGATTCCCTAGGGAGATCCTATCCAACAGGGGTACTCAGTTCACTGCTGAACTAACGCAACAACTGTGGCATGTCTGTAAAATAAAATCCCTACTCAGCTCCCCGTATCATCCTCAGACTAATGGGCTATGTGAGAGGTTCAATGGGACCCTAAAACAGATGTTAAAAACGTTCACCCAGGAATATAGAGACTGGGAACGTTTCCTACCGCACCTCCTGTTCGCATACCGGGAGGTGCCCCAGGAAACAACCAGATTCTCTCCATTCGAACTGCTATACAGGCGTAAGGTGCAGGGCCCCCTAAACCTGATCCGTGAGCACTGGGAGGGAGAGTCCCCATTGTACCCTATGTACTGGAGCTTAGGGACTGCATGGAGCAACTAGCCAGGTCGGTCCAGGCTAACCTCCAGGAGGCCCAGAAGCGGCCGAAGGTCTGGTATGACAGAGGGGTGAGAAGGAGGAGTTTTTGTGTAGGACAGAAAGTGATGGTGCTTAAACCTGTCAAAGCCAACAAGTTACAAGCAGCCTGGCACCGTACCAGATAGTGGAGAAAAGAGGGGACACTACCTATGTGATTGCCAGCTGTCACGACGAGAACTTAAGGAAGATATTCCACGTAAATATGCTAAAGGAATATCTGCAACGACCCGAAGATATAGCGGCCATATGTAGCCCGGCAACAGAAGACCCTGATAGTCTCCCCATACCCGACTTGCTTACTCAGAAAGACACGTCAGATCTAGTTTGCCAAGTGCAGATAGGGGACCGACTGAACCCAGCAGAGAGGGAGCAGTTACACCAACTGCTCCAAGAGAAACAGGCCCTATTCTCCCAGAAACCAGGGTACACCAACTTAGCCCTCCACCAAGTGGACACCCCAGGGCAGCAACCTTTAAGACAGACCCCCTACCGGATTCCTGAGGTGGTCCAAGCAGGGATGAAAAAGGAAATAACTGAGATGTTCCAGCTAAGGATCATTGAGTCCTCCGATAGTCCCTGGGCGTCCCCGGTAATATTGGTCCCCAAGAAGGATGGTACTACCCGCTTCTGTGTGGACTATCGGAAGCTTAATGACAAGTCCGTGACCAATGCATATCCCATGCCCAGGGTGGATGAATTACTGGATCGCATAGCCAGGGGAAACTATCCAACCACCATAGACCTCTGTAAAGGTTATTGGCAAAGCCCCCTGGCCAGGGAAGCTATCCCCAAGTTGGCATTCGTCACCTCCTTCAGCTTTAAGGTTATGCCATTTGGGATGAAGAATGCCCCTGCTACATTCCAGCGCTTGGTGGATAGACTCCTTGATGGCTTCCTGGATTTTGCCTGCGCATACCTGGATGACATAGCGATCCATGGTGAGTCCTGGGAGGAACACTTAACCCAGGTGGGAATGGTACTGGATCAGATTCAGGCTGCAGGCTTGACTCTGAAGCCAGAGAAATGCCATTTTGGCATACTTGGGTCACCGAGTGGGATGTGGGAAGCAGCGACCAGAGCCAGCTAAGATAGAGGCGATCGCAAATTGGCCCACCCCCACCACTAAGACCCAAGTGCTAGCCTTTCTGGGCCCAGCTGGGTACTATAGAAAGTTTGTGCCAGACTATAGCGCGATAGCAAAACCCATGACGGACTTAACCAAAAAGAATCTTCCTCGACAGGTCCTGTGGTCTCCCCACTGTGAAGCCGCGTTTCAAAAACTAAAAACTGCTTTAAACTGCTCCTGTCTTGGCTGCCCCAGCCCCTAATCGACATTTTATTGTTCATACAGACGCTTCCATGTTCGGGCTGGGAGCTGTCCTCAGCCAAGTAGGAGACAATGGGAAGGAACACCCGATTGTCTACATCAGCCGAAAACTCCTGCTACGAGAGGTCAGCTATGGAAAAGGAGTGTTTGGCCCTGGTATGGGCACTAAAGAAGTTAACCCCCTATTTATATGGACAAGAGTTCACTCTGGTTACAGACCATAACCCTTTGGTATGGCTCAACCGGGTCGCTGGGGATAATGGCCGACTATTACGCTGGAGCTTATCACTACAACCGTTTAATTTTACTATCACCTACCGACCCGGGAAACAGAATGGCAATGCCGACGGGTTAACACGGCAAACTGACCTCAGTCCAGCATAATTCTTCAGTCTGGACAGCCTTAGTCTACCCCGAAAAGGGGTCAGACAGTGTCTGCCAGAGTGTTCCACAAAGAGGGAGCATTGTTACAAAGACTCTGTTACACAGACTCGTTACATTGTCATTCCCTGTTTCTGCTTATTAAGACTCTATTTTAATGGCATGCAGGCCAGGCGAACGAATCATACGAACTAATAAAAAGCCTCATTCGTCAGTGCGAACGACCGACCACCTAGCCCTAGGCGGGTGCCGCCACTTAACCTCGTCACCCCACAAAGTACAGAACGGCCGACAACCCAGCCCTAGGCGTGTGCCGCTTATCTACCCCCCTTCAGGCATTGCGGTCTGCGGTTAACCGCAGGTTAAGTGCCTCTCCCGGGTGAGCTTCATTCGTACCACGAACGGACGGGACAACCAGACGGGTAGCGGGGATTCGCATGATTCTGTACCCGGCCTTTGCTCCATGAATACTGCATCAAGGTCCCGCTGGCCATTGACGGACCCAAAAACATGGACTGGGGACATAGTCTTAAAGGGGCATTGTCACACAAAGTCTCAATATGTCCCCAGACTGTTTGTAAAGGGCCAGCACGGTCCAATAAAGTCCATAAGCCCAAATGCAGTTCTTAAAGGGCCATACACAGTCCAATAGAAGTCTATAAGCTCCAAGACTGTAGTTAAAGGGCACAATCTCCCAGGGGCCATAGTCAGAAGGTAGGAGGCGGGCAAACAGGCCCCTCCAACAACCAGTGGCGAGGTCACTTTTGCCACATACTGCACCAATTACCTTTTTGTTTAAATTTTTTTTTATTTTTAACATACTTACCTCCTGACTTCCTGTCTACATCAAAGAAATCCCAGGTGGGGATCATACCACCAGCGCCCTTTCCATAGAGCAGTTTGCATGCTCTCTCTTTTTAAATATTTACCATTACTATTATTTCAGCACTTTTTATTGTAACAGAGAGCTCCATTATTTGCCTTCTATATTTTTTTCATTTTGGGTTCTATGATACCTTCTCTCCTGTGGACACTTACCCACACAGAGGTGGACTGAGAGCCTTTGGGGCCCCTGGGCAAAATTAGATCTCAGGCCCTTTTAAGGCCAAATATATGTGCATTAAATAAATGTTAAACATAACTCTATTCTGGGAGATCTGCATATTATCATCTAGCACCTGGAATCCACAGAAGCTGCATCAGGGCCCTGGTATGTGGCTGCACAAACGCTGGTGCTCAACAACAGGGGGTGGGTGGTTACCCAGCACCAGGCCCTGATAGTCCATTTCCACGCTGTGACTCCTATCATCATCGTCAGGCATACAGGGGTCCAGGTCTTCGGACCGCCACCCGTGACGGCATTCTAATTGTCAAATGCATTGAAGTATGGAGAAGGTAAAACTTCAGCTGACCCGTGACAGCATGTTTGTATTTGAGTCTGTGTGAATGCACTTGTGCATGTCTGGATGACTACATGTGCTTTTTCTGATACAGTGTCAGTGTGAATGCATATGTGTATTGAGCGTTAGTGTGTGCCTAAATGTGCAGGGGTGTGTAATATTTAAAAAAAAAAATCTACTTGTCCAAGTAGTAGCCAACTTACTAATCTGTTATGACAATCTGCTTGTCCTGACCCAAAATAATATAAATAACAAAGATTGGGGGCCCTTGCCTAGAGTCATGGGCATTGACATGGCTATTTGCCAAACTCATTTTCACAAATTAAATCTGAATGGACAAAAAAAGGCAAAATAGCTGATCTAGAAATATTATAACTTTTTTAAATTTTACAATTTGGATTTATTTTGCAAAGATTCCAAGTATGTGTGTGTGCCACTTGTATGTATGTAATGTGTATATGTTTGCTGCCTGTATGTATAGTGTGTGTGCTGCCTGTATCAGGGGTGTGGAATTAAAAAAAAATACTTGTCCAGGGTCTAAAGCGTTTGCCCAATCTACTTGTCCTGATACAAAAAAATATTTTAATCAAAACCTTATTTAATAAAAGATCTTTATTGTTAGTAACTTAGGAGACAGACCTAATAATACTTAAATGGAATCAACGAATACAAGGAGGTAGTGAACTTAAACAGAATAATTTCCACATGAGAATTGTAGCTAACTTTATCAAAAAATAAAACTGTAGCGGAGGCCTGATATTTCACAGGTTAACTCCACTAAGATCCCAGTGAAGCTCAGGAACAAGTGATGAAAAATCCCATAAAGTAATAATTTCAGCAAGCAAGGTAATCCAAGAATATCCCCATACAGATCCCAATGACTGGACGACACACAGCATCAGGAGCAGAACTTACTTTTATTCCACACAACCTCCTTTTAAAGCATTCTCCCATGCAAGGGAGGGATTCACATTCATTAGTACAGTATCCAATGGAATAGCAGTCACCTCCCACACATCTCCTCCCCTTAGTATGACACTAAATCCTATTACACAGGCTATAGTTTTCCCCAAGTTCTGGATGTACCCTAAGATCAGCAGATACACCAATACTTTAGGTACCCCCTGGTAGCCCTGATCTGGGTGACTAACATATCCAAAATTCACACAGCTCAGACCAGGGGTTCGGGAGTTAGGTGGAGGGTGTAATTTGACCGACACGAGGTGGTATCCGAAAAGGGTTCCATGGGCCCTGCGGTCGGTCTCGTTTCGGGAGTTGAAATACACACAAAAAGCTGCCATCCACGAATACTATTACATTCGTATGACTCCCCTCATTTGGTACTCTAAACTTACCGAACGGAGGGTTGATTCGCCTTCCCGTTTGGGAGTTACGGAGCTCTGGAGGTGTCGGCTCAGGAGTGTCCGATTTGAGTTCCAGACACTCGACGACCAAACACCGCTGAGCCTTTCGTGTGTAAGATGGCCGTTGCCACGTGTTCGCATGCCAAACGGCGGCCACCCAGATATATACATGAAATACCTATTAACCTGCGGTTAGAAAGAAGTGCGAAGCTTAATGAAGGACACACTTCACTCTGGGGTGGTCTATTGGTTCGGTAGTTTCCATTCGTATGGAATACGAATGGAAACTACCGAACAATCACACGAATCCTAAGTACGATGTAACTAAACATAAGAAATATCACACGAATTGCAGTAGCATCATAGTCTGTAAGGACAGCCATAGTACCATCCGCTACACTGCTCCCCCTTGCCCACAAGCCGGCATACACAGTCTGATCCAACATGGATCGGCTTGGGGATGCCCGCGGATGCTCACGGATCATTTCTCCAGGTCTATTTGTCTTGACAACCTGTCAGCGTTTCCATTCTGTTTGCTCGGGTGGTACTGAATGTTAAAGCCAAAGGGCTGCAGCGCCAAACTCCAACGCAGCAGCCTGGCATTGTCCCCAGCCACCCGGTTCAGCCATACTAACGGGTTGTGATCCGTAAGCAAGGAAAAGGGCTGTCCATACAAATACGGCTGCAATTTCTTCAGGGCCCACACCACAACCAGGCATTCCTTCTCGATGGCGGCGTAGCTTACTTCTCTGGGTAACAACTTGCGACTGATGTAAGCCACGGGATGTTCTCCGCCATCGGCCCCGACTTGGCTCAGTACTGCTCCCAATTCAAACATAGAAGCGTCTGTGTGAACAAGAAAACGTTTAGTTGGATTGGGAGCTGCCAAGACAGGAGAATTTATCAGTGCATTTTTCAGGTACTGGAATGCCTGTTCACACTCCGGGGTCCAGGTTACTTGGCGGTGAAGGTTCTTATGGGTCAGGTCAGTCAGGGGTTTGGCCAGGGTGCTATAGTTGGGGACGAATTTCCGATAATACCCTGCTGTCCCTAAAAACGCCAATACCTGAGTCTTAGTCCTAAGGGTGGGCCATTGGGCTACGGCCTCTACTTTGGCTGGTTCTGGTTTCTGCTTCCCACAGCCCACCCGATGGCCCAGATATTGTACCTCGGCCATCCCTATACTACATTTGGCTGGCTTCAGCGTTAGACCTGCTTCCCTAATTCTGTCTAGGA
>CAKOES020000309.1:0-23037 GCA_933207985.1 Pelobates cultripes
CTCATCATGTTTAAGTATGTGCCAATGTTTTCTTATTATTTTTTTGACATCGTTGCTTTTATTATTAAAATTGAAAATAACTGGAAGTGATATAGTTTCATTGTTTTCTTTATTTTTATATGTCAGAAGATCTTTTCGTTCTTTTTGTTTGACTGTATTAATTGTAGTATTCAGATCTGGTTCTGAATAATTTTTTTCAATAAATTTATTTTTTAAAAACTCTGCTTGTTCATTAAAATCTGTGAGTTCTGAGCAGTTTCTGCGAAGACGTAGAAACTGACTTTTTGGGGCACTTTCTAGCCACGGCTTATAGTGACAGCTAGATCTGTCTATAGCCGTGTTTACACACACTTTTTTGAAAAAAGTTTTTGTTTGGAGTTGTCCCTTATTGATAAAAATATTTAAATCTAAAAAGTTGATGGATTGTTTACTAAATTCGTATGTGAGGATAATGCCCCTATTGTTAGTATTTAAATAAATAATAAAATCAATATTATTTATTTTCTTCCTAAAATTCATAAAAATGAACAACATCCCCCAGGAAGGCCCATTGTTTCAGGGATAGGCTCACTTTTATACTCTCTCAGTATATAGATACCCTTCTCCAACCGTCAGTCAAACTTATGAAATCATATCTAAAAGACTCCATGTCATTTTTAAAATTTTTAAATGATTTTACCTGGAATAATAATTTTATATTAGTCACATGTGATGATATTGGTTGTCAAGCCATAAAAGAAATTTTAACTCAGGAAGCTAGGATTCCCGACACTCAAATTGATTTTATAATAGAAGGTATCAATATTATTTTAAACAATAATTATTTTTGGTTTTTAGACTCTTTTTATTTACAAAGAAGAGGTACTGCTATGGGGACTAGGTTTGCCCCTAGTTACGCTAATTTGTTTATGGCTGATTGGGAAAATGAAGCCATATGGGGCAATCATACCTGGCGGGCAAACCTAGTCTCCTAGTTCAGATATATAGATGACCTTTTTTTTATTTGGGATGGACCTGAAGAACATCTTATTGATTTTATTAATTATTTAAATACTAACAATAAGGGCATTATCCTCACATATGAATTTAGTAAACAATCCATCAACTTTTTAGATTTAAATATTTTTATCAATAAGGGACAACTCCAAACAAAAACTTTTTTCAAAAAAGTGTGTGTAAACACGGCTATAGACAGATCTAGCTGTCACTATAAGCCGTGGCTAGAAAGTGCCCCAAAAAGTCAGTTTCTACGTCTTCGCAGAAACTGCTCAGAACTCACAGATTTTAATGAACAAGCAGAGTTTTTAAAAAATTAATTTATTGAAAAAAATTATTCAGAACCAGATCTGAATACTACAATTAATACAGTCAAACAAAAAGAACAAAAAGAGCTTCTGACATAAAAATAAAGAAAACAATGAAACTATATCACTTCCAGTTATTTTCAATTTTAATAATAAAAGCAACGATGTCAAAAAAATAATAAGAAAACATTGGCACATACTTAAACATGATGAGATACTTAATCCCATCATACCTACTCATCCAAACATTGTTTTTAGAGGAGCACCAAATTTTAAATCTATTCTAACTACAAATTTTACAAAAAAATCTCCTTTAAAAAATGTATCATTTTTTCCTCAGACAAAAGTTTTTTTTAGATGTAAACAATGCATTGTATGTAAAACTGCGGATCATGCTATTTCATCAAAAACTACAAAATTTATGTCAAACCAAACCAAAAAAGTGTATGATATTTATGATTTTATAAGCTGCCATACGAAAAATGTTATTTATCTGCTCGAGTGCCCGTGTGGCCTCCAATATGTGGGGATGACCACAAGGTGCCTAAAGATAAGACTGAGCGAACACTGCAGAAATATTAGAAATGGATACTTAAATCATACAGTATCCAAACATTTTATTATGCACAATAAAGATCCCCGTTTATTAAAATGTATTGGTATTAAAAAATGTTCCACCTCTTGGCGAGGAGGTGATATAAAAAAGTTACTTGGAAAAATAGAGATGGAATGGGTGTATAAACTTCAGACTCTTATACCCCATGGCCTGAATGTAGATTTTGATTTACACAATTTTTTATGAACCTTTATGTTATTTGATGTCTGTACCTTTAAACTATGGTTTTAATATAATTTATTCTTAACATCTTTTTACCATTATCTTTTATCTAAATCTGCTCCTCCAATTTGCATTGTCCCTTCTTTCTCTAATATAATGTGGACTTGTTTTAATTTAGAATATTATTTAGCTTCCTTTTTTTCCAAAATAAGGTGGATTTGATTTAACTTATGTTTTTAATTTATAACATTATTTAACTTCCTTTTCAATTAATGTACCAAGCATTACATTTATCATTCCCATTTGGTGTTTCCTATCATTAATCCATATGTTGTAATTTAAACTTAATTTCCCATAAGGCATTTCGGCCATTAATGCCGAAAATCATGTGATCACTTTTATATGTTTAATTTTAAACAGTTAGCCCCTTCGTTTTGATGTTTTAAACCTTGTTGCCACATTATATTGATCTGGGTATCTCAAATAATTCTGTTTATATGATTTTTGTAATTTTCGCCGCTTGCAACTACATTTCCCATGTGTCTTTGCGGCGGAACTTCCGAAATGCGGAAGTGCCGCCGGTCATGTGACTTTTTAAAATTTGCTTAAAATCATACTTCCCACCCTTGTTTTAAATCTAAGTATATTTTAATTAAGTTGTATTACTATAAATTATGTGCAGAATAAGCTAATTTGTATTTTAAAGTCATAAATATGTTTTCAATTCTGATTGGATGAATCAAGTTTTGGCGCCAAAATTCAATTAATTATGCTCTTATATAACTTCTATGTGCCAGGTAAATCATGTTATTCCATTTGAAAAAGTCATTTTGTGACGAAACGCGTTATGGATATTTGAATATTGTGTTTTTTATATATATTAAAGTATTTTTGGTCATTTGTTTGTGCCAATTATCTTTTTTATAGACACATATCCTCCTTTTTTTTACCCTGGCCTTTTTATTATTATTTTAATTATTTTTACTGGTTTTAAAAGAAACCTAAAAATTCCTGGAAGTTTCCTGTACCCAAAGAAATCCGTAGGTGGGGATCAATCCACCCAAGCTATCATCAAAGAGCAGTGGGTACTTTAATTGGACACCATTCACGGAGAGGAACCTGCCTTATATCCCATAAGCAGGGATTAAACCGCTGTACGCGCTTTATTCCAGAGCTGGACATTAGCTCTGGTAAATGTGAGTTTTATACTATTATTTTTACGTTTATACCTGAATTTTACATACTACACCATTGGATGTCCTTTTTCCCTCTTTTTATTTTTCATAACAAGTGAAACCACCACAAAAATAGAAGACCCTACCAACCAAGGACACCTATAAGAATATACCAGTTGGACTGTCTTTCCTTTTATTGGATTTTATTTAATGTGCGCAGCCTTTTATTGTCTTTGTTTTATCAAAAACTTCAGTCTCAGAACTATTGAAGGACATAAACAACTATTCTAAAGTCTCAGGATACAAAACGAACCTGGAGAAATCAACATTTATAGCTAAAAATATGAACAAAAGGATAATTAAATTTCGTGTAGAAAACATTGGGCTCCCCGAAAACAAGGACAGGCTAAAATATTTGGGTATCACTATAACCTCAGATCTAAAAGATTTAATAGAAGCCAAGTTCCTACCTCTACTAATACAAACTTATAAAAAACTTAAGGAACTGGAAAGGCATGGGCTTTTCTTGGTCAGGTAGGATCAACATCCTAACAGAATACATTTTGCCAAAATAGCTGTACTTGTGGAGAATGATTCCTCTTAATTTCCCAGAAAACTGTCTGTCTTTACTACAATCCTCTTTTTTTAATTCATATGGGGTGTTGGAGGGGGGCAGGAAACCAAGAGTTAAAATGAAAGTTTTGGACATATCAAGGCAGACTGGAGGTTTGGGGTGCCCAGAAATTTTACAATACTATCAGGCTAGCAGACTTTTTCATATAATGCTTACACAAAGCAATGAGGAAACTCAAAAAAATATGGTACAGAATGAAAAAAAAATAAAACTGGGGTTGGAAATGTATTCACACTATATTGGGTTCTAGATGTAAATAAAAAATGTATTAAAGAGGCACAAACAAAATCCCAGATACTCAAATAGTTAACAAGATTGTGGGATAAATTACAAACAACAAAGGATTCAGAAATAAAATAATAAATGTGCTCCCATTCTCTAGTATTTCAGATGTTATAAAATATAAAAACAGACATGTGGACGTCTGGGGGATAGGGGAATTTAAAAATATAGTAGTGGAACATAATATCAAACCCTTCAACCACATTATGGAGGAATCTAATATTACTCTAGTGAAACATTCAATTATATGCAAATTTAGAGTTTCTTAGCAGAACACCTCTATAAAAACAAGGTTGAGAATGCCATAAACCTTATACATCTATTTGAACTAAAGAATTCTTAAAATCTACTGGCAAAATGTGCTAAAGTTGTATATAGGTGGAGACATGATAAACTGATAGAACTGATTATTAAATGGGAAAAATAAGTATAAGTACATATAGAAGAAGAATAATGAATAAACTCCTTAAACAAACTAAACAAATATATACATTGCTTTAAGGACCACTATAGACACCCAGACCACTTCAGCTTAATGACGTGGTCTAGGTGCCAGGTAAATCTAGGATTAACCCTTTGTTTATAATATGGTTAATCCAGCCTCTAGTGGCTGTCTCTTGACAGCCTCTAGAGGCGCTTGCGTGCTTCTCACTGTGAAAATCACAGTGAGAAGACGCCAGCGTCCATAGGAAAGCATTGTAAATTGTAAATGCTTTCCTATGAACTGGCTGAATGTGCGCGCGGCTCCTGCTGATGACGTCGCTATGGAGGAGGAGAGGAGGAGGAGAGCTCCCCATCCGGCCCTGGAGAAAGGTAAGATTTTAACCCCTTCCTCTGCCCAGAGCCCGGCGGGAGGGGGACCCTGAGGGTGGGGGCACACTCAGGGCACTATAGTGCCAGGAAAACGAGTATGTTTTCTTGGCACTATAGTGGTCCTTTAAACCCAATTTAAACTTTCAAATAGATGGTACCTAACACCAAAAGGCTTAAAGAAAATCTTACCAGAGATGCTGGAAATGTAATATTAATGAAGGCAATTTGATTCACATTTGGTGGCAGTGCACACCCATAAACAAATTTTGGAATAAAGTAATTAAGATAATATACCAAGTAACGGAAATAAAATTACCTTTTAAGCTTAAAAGCTTGGTCTTACTAAACATGAACTGGCCAAATATGACAATAAGAACATTAATCCCTTAAGGACCGGACTGTTTTTGCGATGTTGTACATTTGCATCCAGGCTTCTTTTTACACTTTTGTGGTGTTTGTGTTTAGCTGTAATTTTCCGCTCTCTCATTTATTGTTCCCATACAAATTATATATTGTTTTTTTTTCAGGACAAGGGCTTTTTTTAACATACCATTATTTATATAATCTCATGTAATTTAGTAAAAAAAAAATATGATGAAAAATTGAAAAAAATACATGTTTTTTTACTTTTACTTGGAAAATTACCCAGTGTTTACACGCTTTTTTGCTGGTTTTTGCAAGTTATAGGGCTATAGGTACAAGTAGGATATTGCGGTTTCAAAACATACATTTATAAAATTTATCAATAGTGACATTGTAACACTGTTATTCTGTCATAAATCTCTGAATAACACCCCACATGTAACATATTTTTTTTAAAGTAGACAACCCAGGGTGTTCAATATGGGGTATGCCCAGTCTTTTTTAGTCACAAACACTGGCCAAAGTGAGCATTCATATTTGTTTGTGTGTTAAAAATGCAAAAAAACGCTAACTTTGGCCAGTGTTTGACTAAGTGGCTACAAAAAAAGACTGGACATACCCCATTTGCAATACCTTGGGTTGTCTTCTTTTGCAACTGGTATGCCATCATGGGGGTAATTCTCATTCCTGGGCTACCATATGCTCTCAAAGGCAACGTAACCAACCTGGCAATTTTCAATGTAAAATATTTGACCCATATATTTGACCCTGTAACTTTCAAAAACGCTATAAAACCTGTACATGGGGGCTACTGTTATACTCGGGAGACTTGCTGAACACAAACATTAGTGTTTCAAAACAGGAAAACGTATCACAACAATTATATCATCAGTAAAAGTGCTGTTTGTGTGTGAAAAATGAAAAAAAAAGTCACGTTCACTGACAATATCATCGCTGTGATATGTTTTACTATTTTGAAACACTATTTTTTGTGTTCAGCGAAGTCTCCTGAGTAAAACAGTACCCTAGCAAATTAAATTATCTGGACTTTCAGCCTGGGTTGTCAGGCAGGTCCCTCAAATTGCAATCAATAAAATTACCTAAATATGCAAAAATATTACATAAATACACATATAGAATTTAAATATATATGCATACTTATATATTTGAAGTCTACGTGTATATTTATATAATTATTTATGTAATTTTGTATATGGACATATGTATATTTCGTATTATTTTTATTTATTTATATATACATAGATATATATATATATAGATATATATATAAATTTTCATTCTAAGTGTATTTTGATACAAATATATATACATTTATATCAAAATACAGTTAGAATAAAGCTTCATATAAATATATAAAAAAATTAAATTTTGTTATTATTTTTCTATTTTTTAATTCAATTTACTTATTATTTGTATTTTATAATAATACATATACACACTATATATAGTTATTATATATATTATATATATACTTGTGTAATTTAATTATAAGTGTATTTTTATGTTAATATATGTATATATTAATATAAAAATACACTTAGTATGACATTATATATATATGATATATAGACATATATTATAAAAATATAATATATGTCTATATATCAAATATATATAAACATATATAGTTATTTTTTTTTTATTAACATAAACCTTTATATTTTTATTTTATTTTACACTAGCAGGGAGACTGCCTGCAGGCAGACACATGGACATCTATTCTGAACATGTGATCGCTCTATTGAGCGATCACATGGCCCCAGGGGTCCTAATCCGCCATGGGGAGACTGCCTGGGCTGCAGGCAGTCTCCCCACACTGGGAGCAATGCCGATCGCCACCGGGGGAACGACTGCGATCGGGTAAGTACATCTGACCGTTGTGACGGTTCAGGACCGTCAGCGGTCTGCAACGCAAAAATGCAGATGACGGTCCTGAACCGTCACCAGTCCTTAAGGGGTTAATGTTAATATTACACATAATCAATTTACTAAATTACTCTTAGCACGAAACTGGAAAACAGGGATAATTCCATGCACCAATGAACTAATAAAATAAGTTATATGGCAAGCAAGAATGGAAAGGGGTATTCTGGTGATATAAGCAAATAGAAGACTGGGATACATGGATAAACAAAATGGAAAATATATCAGACCTTCTTTGCTCTCTGTAGAGATTTTTCTTTCTTCTTTTTTTCTTTTGTTTTTTAATTTACACTTTCCATCTTTCTGAATTTAGATCGCGATAATAAACAGAGGTAGAGCACATGTTTAGTCACAGTGAAGGGAAGTACTAGACAAGATGAGAGGAGAATAAAGGAGAATAAAGGAAAATAATACAACCCCAAAATGGGCAGACAATTAGAATAATAAAACATTGAAACTATACAGGATATAAGACAAGAACTTACACTAAGAAATAATTAATAGGGATGTGGGGATTCGGGTGGGAGGGATAAGTAAGATTAATAGAATTAATTCCAAGATAAATTTATGATATATTTATTATATTAATGATGACATAGTACCAAGGCCTGAATTACATAAGCATCACCAAAACTTATATAAGTCAGGTACACGTCTGAGATAAAAAATAAAATAAAATAAATAATAATAATAGTGGGTGTATAGGAATGTTTATGTGTGTATGAGTCAGTGTCTGTATATGAGCCCTGTGTCTGTATGTGAATGTCTGTGTGAACGTCTGTGTGTATATATGTGTGTCTGTGTGTATGAGTGTGTGCATATATATATATATATATATATGTGTGTGTGTTTATGTATATATGCTTGTGTGTATATGAATGTATGTGTGTATTTGTAAGTCTGTGTGTGTTTAAGCAAGACCTACAATTGAAAAAAAAATTTTTTTACAGATTGGGTGGTGTCAGCATGCTTTTCCTCAGGTGCCATGGTGCTAGGTATATATCTGGGTACAACATACAGGTTAGAGAAAGGATGTGTGGACAGACTGACATCAATACGCATCTCTTTTTACATCGCAGGTGATGATGAAGAAATGAAGAGGAGTCCTGGAAGTTCTTGGGAGGACAAACAGTTCACGAAAGCACAATCCATGCTAGGAACTTGCAGAAGGAGTCAGGAGACAGAGCAACTGGCAAGTTGGAAGGGCCCAAATGAAGTAAGATGAGGGGGAGCCTTTCATACAGTGTAACTATTTAGTACACTTCCCTTCAAGGAGATAACTCCTTAATATGTTACATGCCCATTAGGGAGCCCTTCACTGTGAAATAGGTGCCACTCTGGCATACAATCTCTGATGGATTCCTGTTGATCTACAATATCTGTGTTTATACAGTGCTTCCAAAAGCCCCCCACTGTACAGGGTGAGCACAATTAAAAGATAGTTCTAGTTACACAGATGGCCGTTCTCAGAACTGCATATCCGGAACTGATGCATCCTCCGAGTTTTCCTTCTCCACCTCCTTGCTTTCAATACCGTGGTAATGCGGATCCAAGCAGGCAATCATTTTTATTCCTTTGTGTTAATAATTTATATGTCAGTATCCCTACTTACAGATCCTCAGTAATGTTTCGAATTTTCTACCAAAATAACTGAACTGAAAGCATAGCTGACTTAAAGTTTTCCAATCCAGATGTTTCTACCTTAAATATGAAATTCACTTTGAATTTCTCACAATTCGCATTTTAGTAACTAACAATGAAGTTAGTTACAGTGTTCTCTGACTGTAGCATCCACTAACCGTTCTTTCTAACATTTCACTCTCAATTGAAGTATTTCCTTTTTCTGCTGGTGTACAAGATTGGCATGACTTATGTAGGTTTTAGTGAGCTGTAGTTCAACTCCGCTAGTTAAACCGACAACTGAAATATAACTCCTAGAAACCCTTTTCTGCGTTAATAAGTCTCTTAAATAAAACAGGGTAGATTTACTAAACTGAGCTGTGTTGTTTTTTTCTTGCGGCCAATGTTGCATTTTTACACCAATACACTCCAATTTTCTAGCAAGCACAGGTGACCAGAGCATACAGAAAAAAAAAAAAATTGCCAGTTAAACCACTCCTTATGAAACAATACAAGCCATATGCCATACCATATTCTATTTAGTAGGCTATTCCATGGCTGTTTCACAAAAATAAAATAGCTCACTTCAAGGTGTAAATTATATGGCTATATAGACCATGCCTAATGCCCTAATAATTGTATGCCACCAGTCAGGTTACCTTGTTACGTTAATCCTTCAGCACCAAAATAGAAAACATTATCATGCTTTGCTCTCTTCTCTGGTCCTGAAAAGGTGTAAATTACAATGTCTGTGAATAGTAGCAAGAGAAATTAGCTGATTTCTTACCCCTAACTGTTAATTTATAATAATAATCATAATAATAATAATTTGCAATTTTTATAGTGCTTTTCTCCCTGTGAGACTCAAAGCACTTTACAAGTATACAAACATAAAGACATAAAAGTTAGGAGTTTCTGAAGGTCAGATGAGCGGACTGAATGCCTAATGGAAGAGGTGGGTCTTTAACTTTTTAAAAAGTCTGTAAGGACGTTGCCTCTCTGATTGCGCACAGTAATGTGGCTGAATGCCCTGGAACTTGAGTCTGTCTTTATTCTTGGCACTGACAGGAAGGATTTGCTGGGTGACCGAAGTGAACAGGATGGAATATAGTGTGTCAGGAGCTCTTTCAGGTACTGTGAGCCTTGATTGTATAAAACTTTGAAGGTCAGCAGGCCAATTTTAAAATTTGTTCGCCATTTAATTGGAAGCCAGTGCAGGGAGTGGAGAACAGGTGTTATCTGGCAGGAGCAAGTTTGATTGGTCAGTAGTCTGGCTGCTGCATTTTGTACACTCTGAAGGCGATTGAGTTCTTTTTCTGGGAGGCCCAAGTAAAGTACATTGCAGTAATCTAGCCGAGAGGATACAAATTCATGGATTAATGTTGGCATATCATCCGGTGGAATTAAGTGTTGTATCCTGGCTATGTTTTTCAGATGAAAATAAGCAGATTTTATTATGGAGGAAATAACTCCACAGGTCAGTTCTGTTGGTGCAGATGAGCTTGATCCTGATGTTACTCTCTGGGAGTACAAGCCATATGGAGTTTGTTTACAAAAAGTAAGATACCCCAAGGTTTAACCAGGGGTGGCCAAGTGAATGGTCCAACTTCTTCTTCCACCCTATGTTTTAAAGAGTAGAGAAAGGGCAGTACTTTTAAATGGTTGGGATAATCCTCCTATGAAAATATATGCAGTAGGGCGAAGGGACATCAATTCATAAAGCTGAGCTCTCTTTTGCCGAAAATGTATTGTTTCTGGCAGTTTTCATATGGAATTGCTTAGTTAAGTAGTGTATTATGGCAATATATAATACTGCACTCAGCTCTACAGAGCTGAAATGCTCCCATAACTTTAAACCTAATATCTGTAAAACAATTATCTTGACTGGAAAGCTAAAGCTAAAAGTAGTTTTGATAAATACATCTAACCATGCTGTGTAGGTGTCAGAACCACTTTTACAAAGTATTGCTTGAGGCTTAGCAACTGGATGCCATTAGGAGATGCTCTGATCTGATACTTTGTGTCTTCATTACTGGCAAGATCTAGGATATTACCAAGTTTATAAAAGCAATTAAAGAATGACTAAGTATGTGGGATTTTGTAAAGAGAAAATAAATACCAAATTACACAGAGACAAATAGCTTAGATATGCATGAACATGTGCTTGGTGTTCCTTGTCTCCATTCTCATTGAAATTCTGTCAAAATGATGAATTTATGTTGTGCCATTTTCGTTTCTGGCTTTAGTGCTTGTCACAAGAATGAGTTATCAGAATTTATGTCCGGTAACTTCAATGAAATACAGTTGTGTTCTGTTCTTCTTTGATCATTCAGTACTTGAATGCTTGAGACTGATCTACCCTTTCCCACATGTAAGTGAGGCTGTGAATAAAGAATAGCGGAGATGTATCCAACTAAGTTCAATAAAGAATATTGAAGAGGTCAGGGTAGCAGTGAAACTCTACTTCTGAGAATTAAACAACTTCACAGATTGAATGAAGCCTTGTCATCGTAAGATCTTTTTTTTTTTATATATATATATGGCATGCAGTAGAAATAAACAAAAATTGGGTAGTTTAAAATTACCACATATACACACTGCAGGTATTATTGCCAACCTTGCTAAGTTTTTGAACAAGTCAATGTAAAATAAAATAAATGCGTAGTAAGTTATTTAACAAGCAATTTTGTATTTTACATTATCATTTTACCTTGAGCTAAAATAAACACTTTTATACATGTTCATCAAATTAATGAACTTCAGAGCCTGGGTACATTGAAACGCAGTTTGTGACGTACTGATATGGAACTCAAGGGATTAAGTGAATTCTAGAAACACAAATTGAAATGATCCAGTTAAAATATGTTAACAATAAAACAGGAAATGTTATCATTGTTCAAGAAAGAAAATATTATATTATTATAATTATCTTTTGTTTGTTTTGGCCAGCTATTAGGAACATTTATAATGAAGAATAGATTATAATTAAAGAACAGCAGCAGTGATAACAAGGGATCATTTATGATTATAATTATGCCATCCAAATAAAAAATCCATTATCAGAATTAAAATGTATTTTAAAAATTAACACATTTTCAAAGGGACACTCCGATCACTGTCCCTTGTAAAACTGCAGAGTTTGCTCAGCACACAATGAAAAAAAAGTGAGTAATACAGTATTGATATACTGGATAGTGGCCCAAATAACCCTGCACGTTCCTTCACCCCCTGGGCAATGGGAAAGTGGGCACTATTAATGATGAAACTAGGCTTGTTTCTAAGTTCTAAAGCCCAATAATAAAATCACCAGTGGTCCTAATTCCTTTACAGATTTATCAAGTAGGATGGAGGGAGAGATCAAATATATGTCCCTACCAATAAGAAGAGTGAACAAGTCAGAGTGAAATGAAAAGCTGTTTATGTCGGCAGGAATGTAGATCAGTGGTTACAGTAAGAGTTGGCACTCCAGATGTTTTGCAATATTTCTCCACTGATGCTTCACCAGCATCATGGCTGAAAGAGCATTATAGGAGATGTAAGTAGCGGTTACCCCGTGTAGCAGAGGGGTTTCAACCGCTGGAGGGTGTCCTTTTCCCGATCAGTGAGGAGGATTCTCAGCATCCACTTGTGAAGAAGCTCTTACAATAGCTAGTGTGAATAGCTGTATAGCGGTTACCCCCAATAAGAGACAGGACTCTAGATTGAGGGTGAAGTAAAACTGATTTTTAATGGCAGGTACTCTCCTTTTATGCAGTGCTCCCATGCAAGGGAGACACCCACAAGCAATTATACAGCAACCAATCAATGATAAGGTACATCCTACATATCCCCTCCTCTTAGATAAACAGTTAACCCAATTAAAAAGTACACAGTTTTCTCAAGTTTCTGGATCTACCCCAAATATATGGGGTACATCCCTAACACTGGTATCACCTGATAGCCCCGATCTGGGTGAACAACATATTCAAAAATCACCCAGATCGGACCAGGGGTTCGGGAGTTACAGGGACTTAAAGTTTTGACCGACCGCACAGGCAACTGTAGCCGAAAACAGTTTCATAAGTTTTGGCCTTGCGGTCGGTCTCTGTTCGTGGAATACAAAGTCCTGAATGGCTTGCCATCCTGATGTTCGTTAGAATCCCCATGTTTAGCTTAGTCTTTCTACCGAACGGTGGCTCATTCGGGAAGTTTCCTTCCATCGGTTCTGGCACTCTGGAGGTTTCAGCGGTGTTTGCTTGGTCGAGTGTCCAATTTGAGTTCCAGACACTCGACGACCAAACACCGATGTTCGGGAGATTAAGATGGCCGCCGCCATGTGTTCGTCTCCCGAATTGGCGGCCACCCAGAGAACAAAGCATACGCGGAATTGAGTGCTAATTATGAAACGGCAACATTCTTGCGAACATTAATGGGGAACACACTTATCATCTGGGTGGTCGGAACATTCGGTAGATAATTCGGGACTTTTGAACAGATTGTATGGTAGTCTATGGCAGTCAGTTCATATGAAGGTTTTGAAACGAATGAGCAGTTCACAGAAAGTACAGATCCCACGAACGAACACAGAGGGGATCTGTTACAACATACAGGGAGTGCAGAATTATTAGGCAAGTTGTATTTTTGAGGATTAATTTTATTATTGAACAACAACCATGTTCTCAATGAACCCAAAAAACTCATTAATATCAAAGCTGAATATTTTTGGAAGTAGTTTTTAGTTTGTTTTTTAGTTTTAGCTATGTTAGGGGGATATCTGTGTGTGCAGGTGACTATTACTGTGCATAATTATTAGGCAACTTAACAAAAACAAATATATACCCATTTCAATTATTTATTATTACCAGTGAAACCAATATAACATCTCAACATTCACAAATATACATTTCTGACATTCAAAAACAAAACAAAAACAAATCAGTGACCAATATAGCCACCTTTCTTTGCAAGGACACTCAAAAGCCTGCCATCCATGGATTCTGTCAGTGTTTTGATCTGTTCACCATCAACATTGCGTGCAGCAGCAACCACAGCCTCCCAGACACTGTTCAGAGAGGTGTACTGTTTTCCCTCCTTGTAAATCTCACATTTGATGATGGACCACAGGTTCTCAATGGGGTTCAGATCAGGTGAACAAGGAGGCCATGTCATTAGATTTTCTTCTTTTATACCCTTTCTTGCCAGCCACGCTGTGGAGTACTTGGACGCGTGTGATGGAGCATTGTCCTGCATGAAAATCATGTTTTTCTTGAAGGATGCAGACTTCTTCCTGTACCACTGCTTGAAGAAGGTGTCTTCCAGGAACTGGCAGTAGGACTGGGAGTTGAGCTTGACTCCATCCTCAACCCGAAAAGGCCCCACAAGCTCATCTTTGATGATACCAGCCCAAACCACCTCCACCTTGCTGGCGTCTGAGTCGGACTGGAGCTCTCTGCCCTTTACCAATCCAGCCACGGGCCCATCCATCTGGCCCATCAAGACTCACTCTCATTTCATCAGTCCATAAAACCTTAGAAAAATCAGTCTTGAGATATTTCTTGGCCCAGTCTTGACGTTTCAGCTTGTGTGTCTTGTTCAGTGGTGGTCGTCTTTTAGCCTTTCTTACCTTGGCCATGTCTCTGAGTATTGCACACCTTGTGCTTTTGGGCACTCCAGTGATGTTGCAGCTCTGAAATATGGCCAAACTGGTGGCAAGTGGCATCGTGGCAGCTGCACGCTTGACTTTTCTCAGTTCATGGGCAGTTATTTTGCGCCTTGGTTTTTCCACACGCTTCTTGCGACCCTGTTGACTATTTTGAATGAAACGCTTGATTGTTCGATGATCACGCTTCAGAAGCTTTGCAATTTTAAGAGTGCTGCATCCCTCTGCAAGATATCTCACTATTTTTTGACTTTTCTGAGCCTGTCAAGTCCTTCTTTTGACCCATTTTGCCAAAGGAAAGGAAGTTGCCTAATAATTATGCACACCTGATATAGGGTGTTGATGTCATTAGACCACACCCCTTCTCATTACAGAGATGCACATCACCTAATATGCTTAATTGGTAGTAGGCTTTCGAGCCTATACAGCTTGGAGTAAGACAACATGCATAAAGAGGATGATGTGGTCAAAATACTCATTTGCCTAATAATTCTGCACTCCCTGTATATTACAGATCCAATGAAAAAAACAGGGGGGTCTGTTACAATGTATCCACAACATTTAGAGTGCCGAAGGTTGCCTTCCCCTGGGCTATGATGTTACTTGCTCAATTAATGCAGTGCACTGTTTATCTGAGATTGGAACACTGAATGCTAACTTGAAACCATAACCATAATCCTTTAAATCTGGTACCTAACAAGAAAGTAAGTTATATATTTATATATAACATATCTGTAGTCGGGGACATTAAGCCGTAATAATAAAAATACCATATAAGTAGAAGTAAGAACCAGTCGGTTGTGGTGTGCCGGAACCGACTTATGGGGTAGGCCTGTAATAAAAGAGGGCCCATCGATGAATTGTGATAAAGGGGAGAGGTGGGAGGGATGAACCCAGCGTTGACGGTTCTGCCATGGAGGGGGCCTGAGTTTTTATAGCCGGTTAACCCCTTCCATAATTAAAGGCTACGTCTTTATATTTGTAGTTGTGGACATTAAGCTGTAATAATAACAATACAATATAAGTAGAAGTAAGCACCAGTTGGTTGTGTTGTGCCGGAACCGATGTATGGCGCAGGCCTTTAATAAAAGAGGGCAATAAGTTGATTTATACAAATAACCTTTATTACACACTGTAACGGAGCTCCCTGTACTCCGACCGAGTACCCTCCGTTGATGGATGCTCCTAGCGCTTCCTGAGGACTCCAAACACTGCAGCCGACACCACAACCACCGCAGACTCCACAACCGCCGTAGCTTAACTGGAGTCTCACCGTCTTCCTTCCACCCTGGATCAGCTTCTGTCCTCCAGGACCGTGTGGGGAAGACCTCTCCTCCAGGAGAGCGTAACAGGAACAGCTCTTAAAAGAGCTAAGTGATTAAAAGCTCAGGGGAGTATGCAGAGCATAGCAATCCCCAGTGTGATATAGCAGTTCCCTCCAATAACGAGACAAGGCTACGTATTGAGGGTCAAGAAGATCTGATGTTTAATGGCACACACTCTGCTTTTATGAGATTCTGCCCATGCAAGGGAGACACCCAAATAATTAGCAGTATAACCAATCGGAACAATATACATTCGGGGAAATTCCCATCCCTCAGATAATCACATAACATAATTAAAACAGAACAGTAAAAATACAGTTTTTATACATGTACTATAACTTCCAAACTACACATCCAATCTTCATAAAAATTACATATTTGGAATCAATCCATTAAGGGGAGCAACATATTAAAAAATGGCACAAATCAGACAAGGGGTTCAAAAGTTAGCAAAAGTGTCTTTTGGGGCCTGGCTGGCAGCATGGTTTTCTGGCCCAAACCGGTTTTACAGAGGCCTCTATCCTGGACAATGGGGAAAGTAATCCAATTATCCAGGGATAGAGGCAGACTCCATTAACCACATGTTAGCAAAAGACACAAAAAGACATAACTCCTATTGAACTGAACAGAACCCCCACATTCAACCTATCCCCAGATGGCTTGGATCTGAGCGCTCAATATATCCAAACAGCGCTCAGATCCCACAAATACAGTCAAATCGCCATACACACTAGGTCCATAGTCATGGGGCAGAAGGCTGGCAATTAGGCTTCTCCATAACACAGGGAAGCAGGGCAATTTGTCAAATAAAATAACAGTTACAAATGGCAGTTTGTAACACACACATATTTACAAAGCTAAATCTTTAAATGCTAATCTTAATTCCTGTTATAGATGTGGTATATATCTGGCATATGCTGCTGACTTCCAGCGCTCTAATCACCTAATTATATGAGCAGGTACATTGTGGCTTGAAGCCGTGGTAGCGTCTCCAATTCTGAAGGAGTGGCCAGAAAAACAGAGGGGTCAAGACTAAGTCTTATAAAAGTGTTCTAATATATAAAATGAATTTAATGGTGGTCAGAAGTTTGCCATGTAACAGAGTAATGGCGTACTTGGGTTTAGACCATCTAGACAATCAACAGGAGCCCAGTAATTTAACTGGACACCAGTGATTACTGGTTGAGTAGTAGCATACTTCAGTAGGAGGACCTAATTGTAAGTAAGTATATAATGATCAATGGTAAGTATCTAATGATCAGTATCTTTTGTAGGCTCTTAATTTTTTAAGAAGCCGTAGAAGGCTTGATAGGCTGCCATTTTTTTTAAATTTGACAATATTTATTGACAGTTTTATATATTCAACAATGTCCATAACGAGAACAAAGAGGGGAGGAGCGGGTAGGGGTACAGAAGGAAAGGAGGGATGGGGGGGTGCAGGGGGTTCCAGCAGTAGTCACATTTTGTGTTCAGAACAGATTCATAGCATGATTTACATTCTCAGTGACATTTTATACCATACAATGTCATACAATGTCAGGTGTATCGTGGTACCTCACCCTTGGTGGGGCATAACGGGCACGTTTAATACCTAACACATAATACATAGCTCACAGCCTAGAGCCATGAGAGGTGGCAATAGGCACAACCAATACATTTGCTTAGTTTTAATATAGTGTTAGTGTTATTTTTAGTTCAATCCCCTGACATTGGCACTCTTTGTACAGATTGACCCGATCTCCATGTGTCCCATATCTCCCATGATTTTGTCGTTGTACGAGATGGAGGCCACAGTTTGCTATAAGCTCCTTCAAATGATCTTTGATCTTGTATTTCTGAGAGCAATTTAGATATGGGTGGGCATAGTGTAGTTTTCCATGCTCTCGCAACCTCTCTATGTGCCGAGAGGATGACATGGTATATGAGTTTCTTTGTAGCCTTGGGTAGCCCATTTGGTAAGAGCAAGGTTATGTATGTTTGGGGCGTAAATGTTAAGGCACAGCCCGTCATCTCCTGTAAGAGGTCATGGACCGCTATCCAGAATGGCCGAAGGGTGCAACAGTGCCACCAAATATGGAGAACATCTCCTCTTAACTCCTCACATCTCCAGCAGGTGGGGGGACTATGAGGGTAGCATTTATGGAGTCTCGTGGGTACCATGTACCATCTATATATGTTTTTTCGCTGTTGCTCTACTAGGGTGGAGAATTTGAGCAATTGGTTTACATCCTGGAATAGAGTGTGCCATTGATGGGATGTGATATCCTCATCTAAGTCTGTGGCCCACTGTTGTGCAATTTTTGTGGTGGGAAATGGTAGACAGTTCGCTAGGAGTCGGTAACACATGGAGATTGGTTTACATAAGGGTGGTAAGGCTTCATTTATGCATATCTGCTCCCACCCTGTGATTTGCTTATTCGCAGGGTCTGATCGTGTCTCCACAGTTGACAGCTTGCGGAGAAACGAACTTAGCTGCATGTGTGAGAAGAGTGAGGCCTGAGGGAGACTATGCATGTCTCTTAATTTGGCGAAATCCATTAATTCCCCTTGTTGCAGGACTTGGTATATGTGTGTTAATTTTTTGTCTAGCCATGGTCTGGCATGGAAGGTAGGGATGCAATAAGGTAGGGCCGCTATCGGCGTGGCTGGTGATAGTGTTGTCTTTGAGCTGAGTGTGGCCCTATGCCTGTCCCATATTTGGAGTCTCAGTGTAATGAGGTCAGGAGAGTGGGTCAGAGGTGGCCTATGTTTCTTTGGCAGCCACATGAGATCGGCTAATGCATAAGGTTTTAGGAGGTTTTTCTCTATCTCCGCCCATTGGGGAGGCGGTTTAGCTATATAGTGGGTCAGGAGCGGGGTCAGTATGGATGCGTGATAGTACGCTTTCATATCAGGTAACCCTATTCCCCCCTTCTTTTTGGGTGTTTGTAATATTTTCCTCACTACTCGCGGTTTGGTTCCTGCCCAGATAAAGTTGTCCATATCCTTTTGTATCAATTGAAAGAAGGAATTCGGAACTGATATTGGGAGAGTTCTAAAAATATACTGTAATTTGGGAAGGATCGACATCTTCACTGCCACTACTCTTTCCATCCATGATAGATAAAGTGGGGCCCATTTCTGAAGTTGTAGCTTACATTCCTTCCATATTCTCATATGGTTACCTGAGTATAGTTCTGTTGATTTTTTTGGTGAAAAGGAGCCCTAAATAGGTGATGTCCTGTTTCCTCCAATCAAAGGGGTATGTCTCTCGTAGGGTTTTCAGGTCAGTCTCTGGTATGCCCACACTAAGCGCCTGAGTTTTGGAGGTGTTAAGGGAATAGTAGGTTTGAATGAGTTTCATAATGTGGGGCAATGATGAGGTCGGGTGTGATATATATAAGAGTATGTCGTCAGCAAAGGCACTAATCCTCATCTCGTTTGGGCCAATTCTAAGACCGGTTATGTCAGGGTGGGTTCGTATTGAGGCCAAGAGTGGTTCTAGGGCTAATACGTATAATAGAGGGGATAGGGGGCACCCTTGGCGAGTCCCGTTTGTAAGGTCAAATGGGTCTAAGAGGAATCCTGCCTGGTGAACTCTGGCTGAGGGGGCGGAGTACAGTGCAAAGATTTGACTGTAGTTGTTCAGGGCCGAGTTTAGGACTGATTCTGAGATGCCCCGTATGTGCAGGTTGTTGCGCCTCGAACGGTCTTCCATATCGGCCATTTTCAGTGCGTGGACGTGTAGGGTGGAATCAATTTCTTGCAGTTTATCTGCAAGGCTATTATGGGCCTCCACAAACTCGTCCATCCGCTTTTCGGCCTGTACAGTGCTTTGGCCTAATTCGAGTATCTCCTTCCGGAGGTCCGCTTTAAGGGTTTGCAATTGTGCAGCCATATTGCACTGTATGTTGCCCGTGAGCACTGCCAGCATCTTTTTCATGCTTACTATTGTGAGCAGGTCATCCTCTGGTCCCACATCCGAGGATCCCGGGGACGGAGGGGGCTCCCCTTCTGAGTGCGTGTCGCCGCCATCTTTAATCGGGCTGCGGCCTTTCCGCGGCTGTGCTGTGGATGATTTAGCCAGGAAGAAGGATGCTCTGTCAGCTTTTGCTGCTTTTGCCTTTTGCCTCTGGGACATCTTAGCAGTATTGTGAGCTAGTTTGCAGTTTGCTTCACTAGTTAGACCGGTTATTTTCAGCCCTATGGAACTCGTTCTGCAGGAGCCTCATTAGAAAGCGTCCATTCAGTCCGGTGTCAGGCCACGCCCTCGATAGGCTGCCATTTTAATTATCAGATTAGTGCTGGTTTCAAATGAATTGGTGTCTAGAATGTCTGAAAGTGTGTGAAATTTAGGCCCATCAATAGGTTGTTTAGTAGTGGTAGTGTTTTTGCCCAAATGTTGGATGCCTTTCACTGTATTCTTGACATGAAAGGATTCGTGGTAGGTTAGGCACTTAGGATGTGACAATGTATCCCTGTGAGGTAGAGTTTATTGGAGGTAGGTGTTGTTACAAACTGCTTTTTATAACTGGTTTTTCGTGTGACAAATTGCCCTTCTTCCCTGGGTTATGGAGAAGCCTGTTGGCCAGTCTTCTACCATGTGGCTATGACACTTTGATGTATTTGGCTTTAAAGCCCCTATTCTACCTTCAGACAGACTATTTATGTAGGTTGCTTTATTTCTCTTATGTTTTAGTCACCCTGTACCCATTATAGGTGCAGGGTGTGTGTAATGTAATTGTTTATAGTGTGTACTGTGAAATGTATTGCCTGCTCTCCTGTACTGCTGAGGTTTGCTACCAAATAGGTGGATTTGGCTAAGGAGCTTGTCTAGTGCCCTCTGTTGGTAGCAACAGCAATATGCACTACCTGAATAGAAAGACTGGTTCATTTGCACATTTGGGTAGATTTGCACATTGCTAATTCTGCAGGCACGTGAGATATTTCCTGTTAATTATTGTCTCCCCCACCCCTTTAAAAAATGCCATTGTGTTATAATAGGTCACTGTATGTTGCCTGCTATGATTTGACTGTTTGTAATTTTATTGAGTTTTCACAGCAATGTTAATGTAATGACCATATGGGCTAGTCCCAAGTAAAATAAAGTTTTAGACAGTTCTTCTTGACCCTCAACACGTAGTCTTGTCTCGTGATAGGAGGGGACAGCTATACTCACACTGGGGATATGCTCTGAATACTCCCTTGAGCCTTAATCACTTAGCTCTTTTAAGAGCTGTTCCTGTTACGCTCTCCTTGGAGGAGAGGTCTTCCCCACACAGTCCTGGATGCTGGAGGTTCATACAGGGTGGAAGGAAGAGGTCTTTCCCACATGGTCCTGGAGGACAGAAGCTGAGACTCCAATCAAGCTACGGCGGTTGCGAAGTCTGCAGTGGTTGTGGTGTCCGGTACGGTGCTCGCGGTCCTCGGCGCAAGCTAGGAAGCGTCCATCAATGGAGGGTACTCGGTCGGAGTACGGGGAGCTCCATTACAGATGTATTGTGATAATTTAAATTAAGGTGGCAAAAAGTGATAAACTAGGGAATGTGTGTCGCTGATCTGATAGAAGTGGATTTGGTATAGAGCGTGAAAAGCCCTATTGTGAGTCTGCGGTGTAGAGAGAGCAGAGCTGGTCAGGTATTAGCTGTGAGCCATGAGGCGATTTAGTCCAGGATTAAGTTTTGGTATGAGGGAGTGCTGACCGAATTGATGTTGGCTGTAGGGTGTGCTCTGAAGAAATCCTGCAAATTAGAACTAGACAACGCATTAACAGCTCTGTTAATGCGAACAGGGATGTGTATTCATGTAAAATAAAATTGTAGTGTAGCTCCTAGTCATGTCATTCTTCTAATTAGTTACATGATGTTTAGTGATGAGAATCTGCCCTTATTTATGATGTCACTAGCCGCTTTGTTGTCAGGAAAACATTCTGCTTTTCTTTACCACAGGTACCTTCAGGCATTGGATGCTGCCACAATAGGGTAGATTTCAAATTCAGCTGATGTAGTGTGGAACGAGGGTAGGACACGGGTCTCAACTGGCCAAGAATCTCTGAACCAGGAGTCACCAAGATAGCTGCGAACCCTGTATGGGCTGCAGCACCGGTCCACATGACTGGGGATGTTCAGAGATGGGGGGAATAGTTTTGCGTTACCATTCCACCGAGATAGAAAGCTAAGCCACATGGGTAGGTCTGCTTTAGCGTGTGTATCTAGAGGAACCGTACTCTAGTCAGTATGGCTTGTAACAAGATTGAGTCTAGATGAAGTCCTGGTACAGTAAGATTAGTCGTAGGGCCATCTGTTTGTCCTGAGAAGTTTAACACCTCTAGTTGAAATAGAGCCATTGTCTTATGAATGCTAATAGGTGTGGACAGAGGCTTTCTATAGTGAGTAAGTAATCTAGATAATGTATGACCGATGGGCATTTGGAAATGTTGAGGAGTAGCCAACATAACGTGTCGGAAAACACGTCAAATAATTTTGGACTAATCTTAGTAGTGATGTACCGAACGGTTCGCTGGCGAACGGTTCCTGGCGAACATAGCATGTTCGCGTTCGCCACGGCGGGCGAACATATGCGCGGTTCGACCCGCCCCCTATTCGTCATCATTGAGTAAACTTTGACCCTGTACCTCACAGTCAGCAGACACATTCCAGCCAATTAGCAGCACAGCCTCCCTAGCAGACCCTCCCACCTACTGGACAGCATCCATTTTAGATTCATTCTCAAGCTGCATGCTTAGTAAGAGGAGGAAAGTGTAGCTGCTGTTCATAAGATAGGGAAAAGCATAGCTAGGTTAGGGATAAGGGTATGCTTTTTTTTATTTATTTTTTCTATGTAATGTAATTGCACTTAGTTGTCTGCCACTGCTGCCAGCTTCTGTGTCAGGCTCACAGTGCATACTGTGCCATTTCCCCAGTCAGTGCCACCACTTACATCTGGTGTCACAATAGCTTGGATTTAAAAAAAATTAAAATGTTTTCACTATAATAGATTGAATAGCAGTTAGTTGTCTGCCAGCTTCTGTGTCAGGCCTACAGTGGATACTGTGCCCAGTGCCACCACTCACTCACTAGTGTCACAATAGCTTGCATTTAAAAACAAAAACTTTTTTCACTGTTATAGATTGAATAGCTGTTAGTTGTCTGCCAGCGGGTGTGTCAGGCCTACAGTGGATAC
>CAKOES020000309.1:23137-33179 GCA_933207985.1 Pelobates cultripes
AGCTTGGATTTGAAAAAAAAAAACTATTTTTTCACTGTTATAGATTGAATAGCAGTCAGTGTCCTTAAAGCGGGTGTGTTACGCTAACAGTGGATACGCTGACCAGTGCCACCAATTAGATCTGGTGACACAAACTTGGATTTAAAAAAACAAAACACTTTTTTCACTGTTATAGATTGAATAGCAGTCAGTGTCCTTAAAGCGGGTGTGTTACGCTAACAGTGGATACGGTGACCAGTGCCACCACTTATATCTGGTGTCACAATAGCTTGGATTTAAAAAAAAAACCACTTTTTCACTGTTATAGATTGAATAGCAGTCAGTGTCCTTAAAGCGGGTGTGTTACGCTAACAGTGGATACGGTGACCAGTGCCACCACTTAGATCTGGTGTCACAATAGCTTGTATTTAAAACAAAAAAACTTTTTTCACTGTTATAGATTGAATAGCAGTCAGTGTCCTTAAAGCGGGTGTGTTACGCTATCAGTGGATACTGTGACCATTGCCACCACTTAGATCTGGTGACACAAAGCTTGGATTTAAAAACAAAAAACACTTTTTTCACTGTTATAGATTGAATAGCAGTCAGTGTCCTTAAAGCGGGTGTGTTACGCTAACAGTGGATACGGTGACCAGTGCCCAGGGCCGGTGCAAAGAATTTTGGGTACATAGGCGAAGATGCATTTTTCCTCCCCCCCCAAAAAACATATTCGCCCATGTGCCTCTTAACCTCCCTTTTGTGTTTCTTATCCTGTCTTTTAAATATCTGACTCCCTTTAGTGTATTTTATCTCCTATTTTTGCCTTTGTGTGTCTCCTATCTCTCCTCTTTGTGTCTTTTATTCTTCCCAGCTCCTTTGTGTGTCTCTTTCCTTCTCAAGCCCCGCTGTGTGTTTCTTTTACATCCAGCCCCTCTCCCTGTCCCTTAATGGTCCCCTCCCTTCTCTGACCCTTACTGTTCCTCTCCCTTCTCTCCTCCTTTCCCTGTTCCTCAGTGTTCCTTTCCCTTCCCCCCTCCTTTCCCTGTCCCTTAGTGTTCCTCTCCCCTTCCCCCTCTCTTCCCTGTCGCTTAGTGTTCCTCTCCCCCCTCCCTCCTTTTCCTGTACCTTAGGGTATCTCTCCCCTCTTCTCCATGTCCCTTGGTGCGCCACCCATCCCCATAGTGGTCCCCTCCCCTTCCTGGTGTGCCTCCTACCTTTCTTGTAGCGTGGCTGAGCGGAGCGAATCCCGGTACAGTGAGCTTTTCCTGTCAGTCCTGCTAGGTACAGGAAACAGACGTTCCTGTACCACGGTACACTCCGCTTGGCCACGCTACAGTTAGGGGTGTAGAAACACTGACAGTCACACACACTCAATGACAAACACACAGACATCTCTGACAGCCAGACTCACTTATCTGACACTCATTCATTGACAGACACACAAACACTTACAGACTCATTGACAAACACACACACACACAAACTCACAGACACTGACAGACACATGTACTCACATGCACACATGCACATACTGACAGACACACTCACTCACACACACACACTGACAGAACCACACACACACACACACACACACACACACACACACACACACACACACACACACACACACACACACACACACACACACACACACACACACTGACAGACACACTCACTCACATACTGACAGACACACATACACACACACACTGACTGACAGACAGACACTCACACACACAGACACACACTGACAGACACACATACACATACAGACACACTCACTCACACACTGACAGACACACTCACACACTGACAGACACACACACACACACTGACTGACAGACACACTCACTCACATGCACACACACACTAACAGTAATTAATCATCTAAATTAAATTAAAATTTCCCACCCAGCCTCCCTACCTGGAGAGCTGGCGTGGGTCTCTCATTGGTGGTCCAGTGGGGCTGCTGGGAGGCGTGCGGCTGAACTGGATGCCGAGGTGGCGAGGGAGCTCTGATCTCTCTGATCTGCTCCCTCGCAGGCTGCTTACTGATGCCGCGGGAGCCGGAATATGACGTCATCAGTAAACAGCCTGCGAGGGAGCAGATCAGAGAGATCAGAGCTCCCTCGCCACCTCGGCAGTTCAGCCGCACGCCGCGCCGGGGATCCAGGAGGTGACCTGGCAGGAGGGAGCACTTCCCTCCTGCCGGTCACTGGAATTTTGCGCCCCCAGAGCCGGTGCGCCCTAAGGCGGCCGCCTGTGCCGCCTTATGGACGCGCCGGCCCTGTTCATCATATACACACACTGTAAATAAATATTCAATTAATATAATTTTTTTAGGATCTGATTTTATTTAGAAATTTACCAGTAGCTGCTGCATTTCCCACCCTAGTCTTATACTCGAGTCAATAAGTTTTCCCAGTTTTTTGGGGTAAAATTAGGGGCCTCGGCTTATATTCGGGTCGGCTTATACTCGAGTATATACGGTACCTCCATCTCCTGTTTTGCCACTTTTTAGAAATCCAAAGCACTTTGGCACTTCCAAAATTCTGCAATTCGGTTTGGATTGGCACTTCTGAAATTCAGCACTTCAGGACTTCGGCAATTCGGGACTTCAGCAATTTGGACATTCGGAAGCGTCCGAATTGCCGAAATTCGTCCGGATTTAAATTCGGACCAAACTGAATTGCACATGTCTATTAAAGACACATGAGAGATGAGAGGGGTCAGGGGTTGCAGGTAGGGAGTGTGATAGTTGAGCAGGTGATGAAGGTTTAAGATATAATTAGTGTGTTTGGAAAGTCAGGTAATTTGTGCTATCTACAAAAGTAGTCAGTTCCTTGGGGTGGGGTAGGAGGAATTCAAAAGAGTAACCTCTGCTTAAGGCTGTAGCTTGTCTTGGTAGCTGTGAGTTCTGGGAGTAATGTTCTGTTTGGGACCCAGGCTCTACTTAAGGCTGTAGCTTGTCTTGGTAGCTGTTAGTCCTGGGAGCTAATGTTCTGTTTAGTACCCAGGCTCTGCTTAAGGATCTAGCTATACAAAAGAGAGCCAGTGCACTCTTAGGGAAATCAAGGCATTGGTGAGAGAGGGATATAGAAAGATTGGAGGAGTTTGGTTTTTCATGTGTGCTTGGTTAAATTATGAGATTTTTTGCATTGCATTTTCAGTTAGGAACACTATATTGCCAGTGTTTCTGTTTGATGCTGACAATCAGTCTTTTATTGATGATCTGACCTTCTCATGCAGCATTCAGCACCCGCTAGTGATGCAGCTAGATACATGCATCAATTTAAAGGTTTTTACCCTGCCAAGATAATTGAGAAATTACCATCACGCACACATACTGCAACCTATATTTATATACTCTCACCATCGGTGGAAGGTCCTAAATGTAAATAATAATATATGATAAAATGGAACATTGATTGTGGAGCGTAATGTGTAAAACCTTTTATTTTGGAAAAATAATCAAAAATGAATCAGTTTAAGGTGATATGCATAAAGGTTCCACTCATCTAAATGGCTCTATGACTTCCTCTGTGTAGTGTTTGAATGAAGTCAATATGAATAAAGCTCAATGTCACCAGGTGATGTGCCTACTGTGAAACTACTGTTGTGCCACTGGTTTGTCTATCGTCATATAGTTGTTTGTTGTTCCTCAGTCTGCCTCTAAGGGAAATATCTGTTTTCTCTATTCAATCCAAGCCACTGATAAAGGTAGTTTGATTAGGACAAAAACATTTAAAGGCATTCTCCAACCTCCATGATCACTTCTGCTTTTAAACGTGGTCATGGAGGAAGAAATATTTACATACAGAGATATTACATCCCAAGCACACATGACTTAGGCAGCCTGGTAGTGACAGACATATTGATCTTTTACAATGCAACCTGCAAGGGTAAGTCTATATTTACCCTTTTTCCTCTCTCATTTGAGTCATTTCAGCCCTACCTAGCTCCCTATAGTCCTAATGGGTCATTTGTGTTAATATTCTTCCTTCCCTTGTCCAATCCCCACTGCCCCGCTCCACGCCCTCTCTAGCCCTGAACCCCTGGCGCAGAGTGAATGCAAGCACTCAGAGAAAGTGAGAACATTCCAATGAAATGCTTAGCTTCCTACTTTCCAGCATTAGCAGTAAAGGTGGGGAGCGACATGCTGCAGATCCCGGCCAAAAGTCAAAGTGTTAAAGAAATCATGCTGCACTAGTTAGGGTGCTTGGTATAATCCTTTAACTATTTTAAAAATTATACCCTTTTTGTCACATCCAATAATAATAAAATTGATCATTAAAATATTAAAACCCCTGCTTATTGGTATTTGTAATGCAGCTAATGCTGTTATTAGGGGTGCAAACAACAAAAAATCCCATGTCAATATAAAATAAAGAGGGGGTAAGACACCAAGCATAATATGTCCACAATCTATGCTTTACTTAAAGGGACACTCCAGTGCCAGGAAAACAATCAGTTTTCCTGGCACTGCAGGTCCCCTCTCCCTCCCACCCCCCATCCCAGGTTGCTGAAGGGGTTTAAACCCCTAGAGTGACTTACCGGAGTCCAGTGGCGATGTCCCTCGGCGCTGGTTCAGGGTCCGCCCACGCACACCCCTGCCGACGTCATCCAGTGGGGGAGACCGATTGCTCTTGCACGGCCACCGGAGGGGTGAGACCTAATGCGCATGTGCAACATTAGAGTACCCCATGCATGTGCAACATTAGAGCACCAAATGCTTTCAGTGCTTCCCTATGGGGATTTTAGTGACGAAAACCTGTGCTATGAACCACAAAGTGCCCTCTAGTGGCTAGAGGAGGAGTTAACCCTAAGGTAAATATTGCAGTTAAGGGTTAAGGGTAGTGGGAGTTGTCACCCAGACCACTCCAATGGGCAGAAGTGGTCTGGGTGCCTGGAGTGTCCCTTTAACAAGCTATCTGGGTAGCATACTCTTTGTGTTAAAGAGCTCATTCATTCTTCTACAATGCAGCCATGAAGTTTTAACTACAAAGGTTGCCGTATATTACGGGAGGAATGGAAAGAGATAGGAAAGTTATCATTTACATTCCCTCTATGGAGATTTATATAAACAAAATGGTAGACTAGCATAAAAAGGTGTTTGCAGGATTAAAAGAGACCTGGAGCATAAGTATATAAAATTATATGGGCTACATTTTGTTTTCAATTGTTTTTGCAATGTTATTAGACGTTAGCGCACATAATAACATTTTTTTAATGGTCTTTTAATACCTAACAAAACTAGATTCATCAATTTAGATGCTTTCCAGCAAGTTAATCTCAGGTTTGTGTCTTTTTTTTCCCCTTGAAAGCCTAGGGACAAAAAAGATAAACTGTTTCATTTGAAATGGTTTTACAAACCACACAGAAATTTCAGCTGTGAGATTCACTCATTTCTATTCATTAGCTTTTGAGAAAACTGTAGTGTTGTGCCTGAACTCCGGGGAGAGAATTAACCAGCTGCCTGCTGATCTTTTAGCTGCTACAGATATCTATTCACACTATAACCAGTGGTAATAAAATTGTACCTGCTGTCCGTGTGCATTTTCTGGTGTGAAGTGGATGAGGGTGCATAGACCAAAGAATAGAAAGAAAAGCTTGTGGGAAAAGAGATTAAGTGGAAAGCAAATCTAAAATTCAGTGTGTTATACTGAATTGCTGCAATGGAAATATTACAAGCTTGAGAGTTTAAAGATGTAATAATCTACAAAACAGAGAGGATTGTTTAATATTTCACTCTATAATTTTAAAGTTATTGATCAGTGTTTGATAAATATGCTACAATTTGGGCAGTTAATGAAATTAATTTGTGGATGTGGTACCTAATAAATAGGCTAGTGTATTTTACAAATATTACAAATATTTTAAAGGGATATTCTAGGCATACAAGTTAATATAATGGTTCTGGAGCAAAGAGATTGTCCTTGGAGGATGAAATGGGGTCCCTGCCAACATGTAGCATGTTCACGCCCCCGATGGCGATGCGCAATGCTCCCCATAGAGATGCTTTAAGTCAATGCACCTCTGTCAGTAAATGCCAATTGGCACAGCATGGCAATTGTCTCATATGCGCACTGGTCCCTCAATGCTTCCACATGGGGGAACAGCAGTGTGTGTGTGTATCTGTCATTAATAAATTAGCCGTTGTGGCTCAAGTCCTCTTTCTTCTTTCTACTCCCTTTTGAAGATGCTGTTACTCTAGAGGGAGGGCCCGTGCACAAATCAGCTTTCCTCAGACTGAACCCAGCAATTTTAGAGGAGTGCAGTCTTTGGTCTGGTCAGCAAACACCTTGGGCAGCAAGTAGAGAGCGTACTTTAAAAATGCTGAGTGGATATATGTGGCATCCCCATTAAGCATGCATCTGTAGGTTGAATTCCACTCCGCATAGTGAGAAATCTGGCCTACTTAGCTCATTGGCTGAAAGCAATCAGCATTGCAGGGCTTAGCTGAAGCTCCTAAGCAGTGTAGATAATGTAGTGATGGCGGGGAGTGGCACCCAGCAGACCACAAGGAAGAAGTCACACTGTTCCAAAATGGTTTGGTTATATACAATAGGGAACACCAGGGTAATCCTGACACCATAACCATTAAATCAGATAATGGTAGTTTTTTTTTTTTTTTTGAATAATCTTCATTGGTATAAAGAAGGAAAAACAACCAACTTGTACAAATCCAGATCATAAAAGAGAACATTGGGGTTAATGAGGGGAATAATACATTATGTGGACTTCCCCCATATTCTCTCAAATAATGGTAAAAGCTGCTGAGATTAATATGGCTATACAGATATGTAGAGGTCATTTTGCAATCGCTCATGGTTAATGCAAAAAAACATTAAAAGTCCTTGTGTATAATGTCAGAATGACAAAAATATTACAAAGTCCAATCCTATGGAATTATTTGCACAATAGTATGTTTTTCTTTTTTTCCCCCACATACCTACTGTAGCAATTATGGTGCCTGGAGAGTCCTGGCTCTGTACCTTGATAAAGGGTAAAGACATTTACGAATGTTTTCAAACTTGTCTAGGTCCACCTAGGTGCTTACGGTCCTTCTGGTCTCAGCTGACCTTCTGCAAAAAAAGTTATAAAAAATTGTTAATAGCTATATATGCTATTGAGAAAAAGCAGTATCAGGAAGAACCAATGACTGTGACTGCCCAGAGGTACTTCCAAATATTCACAGACAGTTTTACCCCTTAACAGGGACTAGAGTACCTGTGGTACCGTAAGCACTACAGCAGGCTGTTGTGTTTATAATGCTTAGAGGGCCTCTTTAAGCCCATTGTTGCAGAGAGATCTCACCATTTGACTTGTAGAATTCTTTTTAAAAGCTCAAGTGATTTAACTGGTATGTTAGCAGGGCCGGACTGGGAAAAAAATTAGGCCCGGGCATTTTTCAATCAGAGCGGCCCCCTAAGAAGGGGCCGGGGCCAGAGAGTGTGTGTTTTGTCATCACTAATGACAACACGCCCCCTCTCAAAGTGAGCATGTTGGTTCAATGCCCAGAGCCCTGCTGAAGAGCTCTGGCATTAGAAAAGGCCCTGAATTTGTTCTGCGCAGTGCAAGCAAATTTAATAACATGCTTGCGCTGTGTTTGCTTTTAAATTGTCTCTGGTGTCTCCACAAGTGGGATACCAGAGGACAAAAGGGCCAGGAAAGTGCATGGTGCATATGTTTGGAGCCTGCTTGTGGGATTGCGTGTGTGTAGAGTGTGGTGTGGTATTGTACAAATAGGTCAATTTAATTTGTGTTTGTGGTGTAATATGTGTGGCTAGGGGCTGTAGAGAGTGTGTGTATAGGGGGCATAGTTTTATAGGGGATGCAGCGAGTGTGTGCATACGGGCTGAAGTGTGTGTGTATAGGTGACGTAGTGTGTGTAGGGGTTGCAGAGAGGGTGTGTTTAGAGAATGTTGTATGTGTTTGCTGACAAGGAATGTAGTGTGTGTGTGTGTAGGAGATCTACTGTGTAAAGGACCCAGTGTGTGTGTGTGTGTGTGTAGAGGATTAAGAGTGCATATAGGGTAAGGGATCTAGTGTGTATCTGGAACGTAATGTGTGTAGTGGTGCAGTGTGAAGGGTGCTGTAGTGTGTGTGTGTGTGTGTGTGTGTGTATGTATATATATATATATATATATATATATATTTGGACTTATTGTATGTGTGAGGGGCGCAGTGTGTGTATGTAAGAGGAGTGCTGTGTGTGAGGGTGTTTTTATCTGCTGTCACATTCTAGGTTTCTAATTTTCTTTGTCTGTTAACTCACTGAGGGTTATTTTATATATATATATATATATATGTGTGGGAGTGTGCTGTTTGTGTGAGTGAGGGTGCTGTGTGTGTCTGGGGGGTGCGCTGTGTGTGTCTGGGGGTGCTGTGTGTGTCTGGGTACGCTGTGTGTGTCTGGGGGCTCAGAATCCCGCGAGAGGACCGGCAGAGCTGCTTGTTAGAGCTCCGCCGGTCCTCCCTCCCTCCCTCACCCAGCCGGCGGCCGCATTTCCCTGCCTCTGGGCCGGTGAGGGAGATCTTTGATCTCCCCACCGGCCCACGGAGGCACACAGCAGGGCCGGCGCTCGGATAGCACTGGCCCTGCAGGGGCCGGCCGGGGAGATCCCCTGCCAGCCTCGGCCCCACGGCCATCGCGGCCCACCGGGCATTTGCCCGGTATGCCCGATGGCCAGTCCGGGCCTGTATGTTAGCTCTATGAGTGTGAAAATATATAAGCCTTAGAAGGCTTCTTTTCTCTGTGTTTTTAAAGGATATGCAAGAGACTATGTTTGTCTTTGTATGAATATGTGTATAATTGTGTGTGTGTAAGTGTGCAGGATAGTTACATTGTGAAATATCTGCTCCTCAACTCAGTCTTTGTAAGCATGTTTGATTAAATAACAGCAGAAACACTATAAGATTCTGTATTTCTTTGAACAGCAAAAAGCCTTTTTTAATTAAGAATTCAAGTTGCTTTCACAGCATTTGTTTTGTTTGTTGCTCTGTTTTGCTTGTATTTATCACTCAAGGACATTTTCAAAACATGGCACATGAGTACAGATATATGTAAATGTCTGACTTGCAGTTGTGGTTATCTTGCAGTTAGCTCAGCATAAGCATATAAGCACTACATGAATGTAAAACTCATGTTGGTATGTGGGGATAATGCCTCCATGCAGTAAGCACAGTAACATTTAATGTCTGTATTACATAAGGCATTGAACGTTACTAGAAAGAATTAACACTCCTTGGTTGCTAGAATATAGCCATAATGTAATACAGAAGATGCTGCAAAGTTGGGAAGAACAGGGGGTAGCTGAAATGTACAGTGACACTACAGAGATGCAGAGGATTTGATCCCTAGCAGAAAAATGTATGTCTTTGCAGGCTGACAAACAGCACTATAGAAATGAGGGGCTAAATATGAACACAGTTCTAAAAGAAGATATCTGTATAACTAAACTAATAACTCAATGTGTTTCATCGAATATATAATTTGACTTCTTAAGTAGATACAAAAAAATCACATCAACAATGACAATAATGAAAAGATGTAGATATGTGAGAAAGTTAGCAAATTATTAAAGTACTAATAAAAAATATGAAAGAAGTCTGTATGTAAATAATACTGGAAAGATATTAAAGAAAAATAATGTGGAATGCCTTCAGGTCTTGAAAAATCGAGATACAAGAGGCAAGGATATTTTACTGTGAAAAATTGGGACAAAAAAAAAGAAAGTAAATTGACTATAGAATCACATTGCATTTTCTACTAAGGTAGTATTTAAGAGTAATGTCTTTGCTTTTAAGACAAAAAGTTATATTCTGGTGCACTATGTTTTCTGACAAAAATGTCCAGGAAATTCATGATGTCTCTGCAATATCAGCCTTATACAGGATAAAACGTCCAGCTGGAGTTCACACAATTTACTTTTTTGGCTAAAAGGTAATACCTTTCATTATAAACAAAGGCCATATAAAATCTATTAGCTTTAACTTACATTTATTTTATCTTCTTTTCTGGTAACAACTAATATTTTATTTTAATTGTTCCACTAAGATG
>CAKOES020000310.1:0-23867 GCA_933207985.1 Pelobates cultripes
CTGTAGTCTGTACTATTCAGACATTGTGTTTATTTTGTATAGGGGTTTAGAGTGACCTCAGTACAGTGGCTTGCCTACACTAGAGTTGAGACCTATTATCACCCTCATCACCCGCCTATTTATAACATTACATCTTAACCTTTATGCCCTTGGGATAATAATACATGGTATATTCTATTGTATGAAATACAGTGTTTTTTTTTAGGATGTATCCCCCATTTGCTCTTCACTGAGGTCTCATGTAGAAATTTATTTGAGAACTTTTATTTCTAGGCCAATCATACATTTGGAGAGAACTAGATGCTTGTGAACTTTGCTGGCATATTTGTTTAGTTATAACCGTAAGTTTTTAATTGCAACTGTCATTGTTTAAATCAAAGACCGTCAAACCTCATCTTCTGATTATAGTAGTAGAAAATATTTTTAAATAAGCTTTCATAAAAATATGGTCCCTCCCCTCCACTTGTCAATCAGTTGTCAGCCTACTGGGTTAGTTACTGTTATTACTCCCCTGGGAAGCACATCTTGCAGTTTGCCTGGAGTGCCTAGGATGTAGGAAGTAGCCATGAACGGATGTTACATTAGTGTAAGACAACAAACCCAACATGGTGAAAGACATGTTGGAGACGAAGTAAACCTTTAATTATCATATCCGAAACCAATTAAATATATCATTTATCTTCATGGTTTTTTATATATCAATTGTTTAAGGAGTTAGGCTGAAAGACAACCTGTAATTAACCCATTCGCTGTTAAGTGCTTTTTGTTTATAAAGTAGTATAAAAGCATAATATAAATCTGAAACATGACAAGAATAACAAGCACAAAAACGTAGGACAAAAAAAAAGAGAAATATATAGACTGCTATTCAAATACATGAAATATTACATTTAATAAATTCCAAATGTTCATATATTTCTTCATTCATTACCTAAATAGTGATGGAATTAAAATTAGAATTTTTAACATTTATGAAATATTGCACAGACGCACAAAAAACATTTTTTTTCTAGTCTGATAACGCAATAAAGAAAACATAGACAATAAATTTCTGTTCAAACCCATCTCTTTACATATTCTTCTGTGTCACAACTCTCAGTTCCACTAACCTCAGAGCAATGTTTTTTTAAACCTACTTCACTTTCTTTTCAAGAGACCTTTTTTGTTCTTTCTTAAAGGAACACTATAGTGTCAGGAATACAAACGTGTATTCCTGACACTATAGTGATATTTAAGCCCCTGGCACCCCGGTCAGAAGAGTAAAAGGTAATTTTACTTACCTTTATTACAACACCACACAGGTTCTCATCACAGCTGCCCCCCTTCCCCACCCACCCCTCATAGGAAAGCATTGGGAGGCTATTACACATGTGCGGATCAATGCATAACTATGAGGAACATTCAGCACCTCAATGAAGAGTGTGGAGATGTTGAACACTGTGCAGTACTGACCCAGAAAGCACCTCTAGTGGTCATCTGTGTGACTGCCACTAGAGGTGCTCAATGCATCTCTATGAGGAGGTGCTGATTGGCCAAGCCAGCAATTGGCCCCGCATCCTTGCTAATTTCAGCCAAATAGGTAAAGCACTGAATTGGCTGAAGTTATAAATTCTGATGATGTCAGCAAAGAGGAAGATCAGCGGCTGGGCCAGCGCTGGCAGACCCACGCTATGCTGGAAATAAGGTAAGTTAAAGTGGTTAAGGCGGGGTCATCCACCTAAATGGTGGTTTTAACACTATAGAGTCAGGTATACATGTTTGTGTTCCTGACCCTACAGTGTTCCTTTAAGCTGTACTTGATGGTGCATTCATAATGTCCATTTGTGTGTCATGCAGAATGTCTTCGCTCAATTCAAGAAAGATACCTCTGAGCTACGTTTTCAGATTGGATATTTTGACCTATAATTCTTATTTGAATTGTTGATGCTCCACATCTTGGTAAATAGCCGTATCTGGAGATATCTGAACAAAAGAGTGGCTAAAGGGAAGTTTCAGTGGTGTCTTTCTTCTGCGGGTTGGTGATGATGATGGACTACTGATGTCAGGATCCTACCCTGACAACCAGGAACATGTTTAATTTTCTTCTATTATTTCATGTAATACTCGTTTCTTGCCTCTAGTGGCCTCCCTAGCCACTAATCTCCTCAGTCACCTTATCATCCTCACCTGCCTGGACTAGGGGCCTTTATATTGACGTTGGTGATTTGCCTGAAAGACTTCAGTTCCTGGCTCCTGTGAACCTGATACAGACTTACCCTCAACCCTGCTCCATACCAACCTGCTCCAGAGTTACCTTCAACCCTGCTCCATACCAACCTGCTCCAGACTTACCTTCAACCCTGCTCCATACCAACCTGCTCCAGACTTAACTTCAAACCTGCTCCACTCTTACGTATGATTTTGACCTCTGCCTCTATTGCCAGCCTTCCTGTGTTACAAGCCTGCCTCTGTTATCAGCCTTCCACTGTAACCAGCCTGCCTCTGTAACCAGCCTGCCTTTGATACCAACCTGCCTTTGTTTCAACCCTACCTGGCAATCACAGACTTTCTTTTTTATTGCAAGTATCCTGTTTTGTGGCATATTGCCTTAATTCTGTTTTTTTCTCAAGTTTCATAATATGTCTAAAAGCACCAATAAAGTCTCAAATAACAACCCTGGCCAAAGTCTCCTATCTGACCTGCTCAAGATCATGACATCTGACCTCTCACTTGCTCACAGCTGTAGTAATGGTAGGAAAATAAATAAATCAGACGAAGATTGAAATATCACCTTCGCACACGTGATGAAAGTTTGTCCATGTTAAGTATGAATTCTATTCTATGAAATCAATAGCTTCTTAAGACACTTATGTGAGAGTTTGTGTCTGTTCTTGGCTGTCTGAAAGATTTTTTTTTTCATACGGCATCAACAGAATGGCTGAATATTAAATCATTCATGACAAATATTGGGCACTTTTTATTGTGGCTGTTTGGACATATAATTTGTTATGATGAGGCTAAGTAACAACATATTTGGTTGTTTTATGGAAGATTGTCTGGAAGTGTCAATAACAATTTTCAAATGTAAATGATAAAATGCAACCCATATGTTGTGATAGTAATTCAACCTCAAAAGAGTTAGGCAGAACGAGTATGTTAATACCTATTGTGATGGGTGTAATGTTGAGATGCTTGGCAGCTTGATGTACACATACAGGGAGTGCAGAATTATTAGGCAAGTTGTATTTTTGAGGATTAATTTTATTATTGAACAACAACCATGTTCTCAATGAACCCAAAAAACTCATTAATATCAAAGCTGAATATTTTTGGAAGTAGTTTTTAGTTTGTTTTTAGTTTTAGCTATGTTAGGGGGATATCTGTGTGTGCAGGTGACTATTACTGTGCATAATTATTAGGCAACTTAACAAAAAACAAATATATACCCATTTCAATTATTTATTATTACCAGTGAAACCAATATAACATCTCAACATTCACAAATATACATTTCTGACATTCAAAAACAAAACAAAAACAAATCAGTGACCAATATAGCCACCTTTCTTTGCAAGGACACTCAAAAGCCTGCCATCCATGGATTCTGTCAGTGTTTTGATCTGTTCACCATCAACATTGCGTGCAGCAGCAACCACAGCCTCCCAGACACTGTTCAGAGAGGTGTACTGTTTTCCCTCCTTGTAAATCTCACATTTGATGATGGACCACAGGTTCTCAATGGGGTTCAGATCAGGTGAACAAGGAGGCCATGTCATTAGATTTTCTTCTTTTATACCCTTTCTTGCCAGCCACGCTGTGGAGTACTTGGACGCGTGTGATGGAGCATTGTCCTGCATGAAAATCATGTTTTCTTGAAGGATGCAGACTTCTTCCTGTACCACTGCTTGAAGAAGGTGTCTTCCAGGAACTGGCAGTAGGACTGGGAGTTGAGCTTGACTCCATCCTCAACCCGAAAAGGCCCCACAAGCTCATCTTTGATGATACCAGCCCAAACCAGTACTCCACCTCCACCTTGCTGGCGTCTGAGTCGGACTGGAGCTCTCTGCCCTTTACCAATCCAGCCACGGGCCCATCCATCTGGCCCATCAAGACTCACTCTCATTTCATCAGTCCATAAAACCTTAGAAAAATCAGTCTTGAGATATTTCTTGGCCCAGTCTTGACGTTTCAGCTTGTGTGTCTTGTTCAGTGGTGGTCGTCTTTCAGCCTTTCTTACCTTGGCCATGTCTCTGAGTATTGCACACCTTGTGCTTTTGGGCACTCCAGTGATGTTGCAGCTCTGAAATATGGCCAAACTGGTGGCAAGTGGCATCGTGGCAGCTGCACGCTTGACTTTTCTCAGTTCATGGGCAGTTATTTTGCGCCTTGGTTTTTCCACACGCTTCTTGCGACCCTGTTGACTATTTTGAATGAAACGCTTGATTGTTCGATGATCATGCTTCAGAAGCTTTGCAATTTTAAGAGTGCTGCATCCCTCTGCAAGATATCTCACTATTTTTGACTTTTCTGCGCCTGTCAAGTCCTTCTTTTGACCCATTTTGCCAAAGGAAAGGAAGTTGCCTAATAATTATGCACACCTGATATAGGGTGTTGATGTCATTAGACCACACCCCTTCTCTTTTAATTTGTGTGTGCTTTTTTTTCTATATGCACTTAATAGCCTCTTATTAGGTTGTCGACATTTGATCTGTTTGAATTTTCTCCACAATTTTCTATCCAATATTGAGAATATGAAAGAATATTGTGGTCAACATCCTTCATTCTACTTTCGTTTGGAAAAGTCCCAGAGTGGGAAAAGCATGGAATACTTTATATTACTCATAATATTGCATTCCATGCAGAATACTGTACCACTAGAGCCCAACTGATTTCACAAGCCACTGGACAACGAACTTCGAACTCTGAGACCGGTTTGTTCAGTGGCCTCATTATTGGGACTAAGGATAGAATACTTAATGGACATTTTCATTATATGTAATTGCTGTTCCTTTTTTTCCAGAAATTGCACCCTTTTTTATGTAATACATTTAATTTCAATGATTATACTTTTTTTAAAGCTTTTAGGGCACCTTCTGTTCTGTATAGATTAACAGAGCTATTAACTGAGAATTGTCATGAATGTTAGTCTATACAAAGTGAATTTCAAATTTTACACCATTATTATTATTATTATTTACTAAAAGGAGAATTGACAAGATTCCAAAGTGAATTTAAAACTGAAGTCCAAAATTTCCTGGAACAATTCTCCAAGTCAGCTATGCTTCTAATTTGGCTACTTTGGCCTTAAATTTGAAACTCATTTTGAATTCCTAGCTTTAGCTAATAACCCTGTTTAGTAAATAACCGTACAAGAGTTACATTTGACAGAAGTTAATTATTGCCACCTTCAAGATGGCTGCCCCAGTGGATATTGGCTGGTTTCAACAGTTTTTAATATCAGTACAATTCTGCAGTTTATTTCACAGGTGGAATAAAAATTATTGGATAGGCAACTTTAGTTTGGCCATGAAGTGTTCTATGGGATAGCTTGTGTAGTTATTACCCAGCTGTGACACAAGCTGGATTGTTATTGATAAAGGAGAATTTTTTGTATGGATTTTTTTTATCTTTATTGTGTTCTACAGTAACAGGGCTATCCACTAAAGTGAAGATTCAAAGCGTTCTTTCCATTTTAGGCCAAGGTAGCCATTCTGAAAAGACAGCTGGCGTAGAATACGGCTAATTTTGCCTTCAATTTGTAAATTCACTTTAGGGAATAACCCTGTTACTGTTTTCCTGTTTGATGCTTTGATTATACTGTTATTTTCTGCATGAGGGTTACAGCCTCAATTTTAATGGCTGAAACACTTTGTTTGGTATATACAACACATAGCAACAGAAACCTTCAATATGTAAGTGAATCAGTGGCGTACCTACCACAGTCGCAAGGGTCGTAGCTGTGACCAGGCCTGTCACTCTAAGGGGCCCGGTGGCAGCTGCAACCCCTGTGACTGTGGGCTGCCGGGATACCCTCAGGCACGGTTGCCAGGTTACCTGCAGTAGGGGAACTCTGTACTGCTCCCCTCCTACCACTGTGTGTAGCATGGCCAAGCATGGTAGTCTGACAGGAATTGCTCACTGAAAGAGCACTTCCTGTTGGACCGGATACTGTGAAGAGCAGGTACTGGAGGGACTTGGACACTTGGGGGCAGGGAATGAGACATATGGGAGCTAGGGGGGTAATTAGACACATGAAGGGGCTGAGGGGGAGGAATTAAACACTTTGTGGGGACCACAGGGCAATTTTCGCACCGGGGCCCGGTGGTTTCTAGTTACACCCCTGAACAGAATCAAGTTTGGTTTGTATCATCTTCACATAGCTCAAAACTTAACTGTTTAAGAAGTTTGCAGATTTGGCAACCTGGGGGTTAGATTCTCACCATTGATTTTATCATCTTGTCTTTCTTTTTTCTTTCTTTCCTAATTAAAGTGTAATTATGGTACAGGTTGTTTTATAATTTTTCCTAAATTGCTATTTAAACTATTGTGACGAGCTCAATCTCGCCACATTGCATTGGAGGAGCCTGTTGCCTGCCTGTTCCCTTTAGACTATGGACCGGACTTTTAAAATACTTTATTTTTACTTTACTTATTCATGCCTTTCTGCCAGGACGTTCGGTAGATTTTATCTACCGAACAAAATACCGAAGGCGCGACCACCGGGAAGCTGGCGCGTGCCTTCAGTTCACCTCCCTGAAGCTAGCCTGTGCCGTCAATTGACCACCCAGTAGCGGCGTTTTACTGCAGCTTAATTGACTGTTACTGGGTGGCCGCAGTTACACTTAGCGCCCGCTAGGTGGCGGTGTTATGGAGCTTCCCAGGTGGCCAGCGGTGCTCAGCCCGGAATCAGTGCACTAAAAGCGGACACTTTTACGTGCAGGCACCGCTGAGCCTCCAGCCTTCCTTGCTTCTATTCGTGGCTGTTTAGCCAAACGCTGAATTGATCAGGACCTTACTTCAGTGAATGTTTTACCCCAGATAGCTATGCCATGGAGCCTATTCGTGTAATTAAAGACTTTGGCTCCATGGCAATTGAACTGTGTGTATAGGATCTGAGCGCTAGTCGGTAGTTATGTGCGCTCAGATCCCAGCTATCTGGGGATATGTGACATGTCTGTTTTTTTTATGTATTAAATGTAACTTTGTATGTTTTAATGTCTTTGTGTCCCCACATGTATAATGGAGTTTTGCCTCTGTTCTGGGAGATAATTGGATTACTTCCCAATTATCTCCAGGATAGAGGGAGGGAAATTAGGATGCATTGTGGGGATGTTTTACTTTACTGTGTGTCTGAATATGATACGTCTGTCTGTGTTACAGTCTTCCATCTGGTCCCCTAGGGGAGTTTCCACCAGGTGGGAGACCTGTATATTTACCGGGCAGGTAGCCCTCAATAAACCAGACCACTGCTTGACCCTCAACACGGAGCTTTGTCTCGTCTTTGGGGGGATTTACTGTATGCTGTTAGAGACTGATTGCCAGGAGTGTAAGCCGCTTGGGTGCTTTTCCTGTTCGTCTGCTAGCAGCTATTCAGGAGGTTTCAGTTCAGGAGTTTGTAGTGCTACTTTGTATGCAGTTCGGGAGTTTGGAGCATTCCCTTGTATTCAGTTCGTGAGTTTGGTGTTCTGCAGAAGCTGTGCCTGTGTCTCTGGAAGGGGAAGATCTTCTAAACGGCGGTTTCCCTCATTTATGCCGGGAGTGTCTTAACAACTATATATATGCATCTTATGTTCCAGTTCATCTTACATTCCCAAAAGGATGGTATATATGTTGCAATACACTGATACATTTTCCGCCAGTTGGTTCACATGTCAAACGAGAAAAAAAAGTAACCAAGAGAAGGAAAAATACAAGGAGCAGTAAAAATTATATATTTATTTTTATTTCCAATATACATTTACTAAGAATATAATAAATAATAATCATTTTTTACTGTTTCTCCTTTTTTCCCTTCAGTTGATTACTTCTCACTTAACCTGTGAATAAATATCTTTTTTCATCAATCTTTTTTTTTTTTTGGCACCACGTTCGGAATTCTTAATCACAAATCAAAACAAACATGCCCGTCCATTGTCAGGAACGTTTGGTCCGCGATTTGGCTACATTTTGGCTCCAGGAATTTCTACCATCACCCGATGAGCCAAATTCAGACTTGTTGCAGTCCATAATTAAATAAGTCTATTTTTGTTAAGTCCAGTTAATTTCTAACAATTACGGGTTTAGGGAATTTTGACATTGCTGTGCACAGTATACGGCATGCCAAAACCAGTAAATTATCTTCCGTATTTTACTACTTATGGATTTTCTGCACTTTCTGTGAACTAAATATGACTTATCTGATTTTAAAATGGATTTCTAAAATACAACGTTTCTCTGCTATATTTTACCTTATTGTTTGCCATAATAAAACAGGAACACACTGTTTAGTGAATGAATGATTTTACTTGCCTACTTCCCTTGTGTGTTCTTGGCGGGTTTATCAAGCCTGAAAACACTTTATTATATACTGTACATTTCATAAAAAATTTGGGTTGGGTTGTTAAAAACAATGTAACTATTCACACTGCAGTACATCATCTCACACTGGCCATTTGTAATAAATGGGCTTTTTTTAGTATGAGGAATAGTTCCATTTTAATTTGCTATGACATGAAGTGATGGATAGATTTGTCATTCTTTCCATTTTCCTATTTCCATGAATAATTGGCTGGGAATTTTCTGATTAATAATTTTTTCTTCTTTTTTTAGTGTGTGGGGGTGATACTTTAATCACCATAGCATTATATCCATGTAATAACAATGTAAAAGTCTTAAAATGTATTTATGCAAATCAACTGGTCTATTGACAGTAATCCAAATTAAGGTGGTAATGGTCATTTTGTTTCACTTATAATTTTGGACATTTTCATAAACTTTGCAGAATTCATCAAAATTAGGTGTGGTGTATATTACAGAGTTTAAGATATTGTAACTTTTTGGGGGGATTGATGGGAGTTATTTTGTAAATAGTCTAACTCCTAATGTATCAAAACATCCAATTCTAATGCATCTAATGAATACTAAGAAACTATATCAATACAAGTAAAAAGCTAGATTTTATAAATTTGCTTTCAGCAGATTAAATTTTTTCATACAACTCTGCCTCCCATCTCCCTTTGATTTGCCTTTTATTTAAAGTTAATTTTGTTTTGTTTAGCTAATTTTAAAGTGTAACTTTTACTTTTTTTTTAAGCTTCTTACTCCAGAATCAGATGCAAACCTAGTTTGCTGAATGTAATTTACTTGATTATTATTATTATAATAGAGCCAACATATGCTGCAACACTTTACAATATTACATTAACTATTCAGAAAATCTGGTTCAAAAGAACATGCCAATATCTGATAAAGCATCAACTGACAACACTATGATATCAAATATTTATTTCCATTCTATTTACATATAGAGGAAAAACTACTACACCTATAGGTGCAGTCAGTATCTCTGTTACTAATGGTGTACACTATTGTGGCTTTTATTTTGTTTCTTTCTATATACATACCTACGGAGAGATACTGACTATACCTATATTCTTAAGTGGGGATTATACCACTTCACACGCTATTTTTGGAGCCAATCTTAGGGCTCCACTACATGTGAATGCACATTTTATATTTATACCTACCCCTGCTACTAAGCTCAATATACTACACCAGGGGTAGACAACCTTTCGGCACTCCAGATGTTTTGGACTACATCTCCCATAATGCTCTTACACCCCCAATGGTGGTAAAGCATCAAGGGAGATGTAGTCCACAACATCTGGGGTGCTGAAGGTTGCCTATCCCTGTACTACACTTTACTACGAATTGTATCTGTTTTCTTTTTATGAGTATACCTTCTCCAACTAGAACTACGTGAAGAATCTGCACTGCACTATATCCTTAAGCGGGGCTTATACCGCCCAGGCGCATATGTTGGAGCTAGTCCAAACCGCCGTTTAGTTAATCCTCCCCGCTCGCAATACTGTAAACTCCATTCGTAAGACTCCAATCGTATGAACTGCAAGCAGGGGAATGCGCCAACCTCCCGAACGGGACCTGTACGGATACTCCAGATCTCGAGCGGTAAACCCACGAATCGCTGCTAACAGCCGAATCAATATATCATCCAAGCGGTTTACGGTTCCAGCAATCATTCGCTATTCGTGTGTAGTAAATCCCCCCAATAACGAGACCAAGCTCTGCATTGAGGGTAAAACAAGAACTGGCTTTACTGTGGGCTACCCGCCCGTATTTATGCAGGTCTCCCACTTGGTGGACACTCCTCTAGGGGACCAAATGGGAGACTGGAATGGCAGACAGACATTTAACATGTTAGGACACACAGGCACATAATATGCATCATAGCATGCATCATGGTTTCCTCCCCTCTGCACTGGAGATAATTGAGAAGTAATTCAATTATCTCCAAGGACAGAGGCAAATCACCATTTTAGATGGAACATAAAAACCACATAAAAATACATAATTATACAACTACCGAACATTTTCCATTCGTGCAACGTATCCCCAGATAGCCTGGATCTGTGTGCATATTCTTAGTGAATAGCGCTCAGATCCCATACGTACAGTTCGATCGCCATGGAGTCAAAGTCTTTTACAGTCTTTTGGTATGCGATTGACTCCATGGGAAGGCTATCTGGGTTAAGTCCATTCGTGTAGTCCAAACTCCCGAACGGCCGGTGTTCGCATGCTTTTGTCGACTGAGAAGGGTCTGTGGTTTTAGAGGTGTTCGGCAGAAAAAGTGTCCGTTTTTAGTTCCATAGAATCTGTGCCGAACACCGCTGGTCCTTCGCACGGTTTAAAATAGCCGCCGCCTCGTGGTCGACATACGAACGACGACCACCCTGTATTCGGTTATAATTGAGATGTGTCTGCGGTTAACCACAACGTTCTAATTGGGATCAAGAGGTTAACCAGCAGCACACTTCTCTTCTGGGTGGCCGTCCGTTCGGTAAGTTCATTCGGTAAAAACGTCAAATAAACGAACAGGGGCATACCGACAGGTAATTCCACGAAAAGAGGCAAAACAGACGAACCAGCAATCTTAGTCTATTCAGATGGATCTGTCACACATAATATGTGTAGGATTTCATTTTATTTTGAAAGTTACATGTCACAAAATACAAGGCCTAAAATATAAATTAAATGTGAAACAATTTTAAAAGTTGGTATGTTGGTCTTGTAAGTCTAATCGCAAAAACATAATTGCCACACAAAAGTATATATTTACATAAGTAGAAATCACAGGCTATTTACCCTAGGCTATTTTGACCATTTTTACATAGCCATTTCACTGTCAATCTCTGCTAAATATTGTAGTAAAATTGTTTTGTTTTTTTTCTCTTTTTTGACATGCACACATATAACAAAGTTTTTTTTTTTTTTAATTCTTTATTTTGTTTGTGCATAAGGTACATATGTATATTTGCGCCACCACAACAGCTGGTGCAAACAGTGTGAAACATATGAGTACATTAGTGTGGCATCAGGAACTTTGCACATTTTTGTTAAACAAGATTAATAAACAGAGTGTATCAGAGACAGGCTAGTTATGCTTATCTGACTATTTGATCAAAATTAAAGCTTTTCTATTACTACAGTATGTCAGGTGAGAGAAGTGTTTTATAAACCTCTAGCTAGGTTCATGCATCAAAGCATTAGGAGATGAATACATTCAAAGATTAACAAGCTTAGGTACAGGATTAAGTGCCCGGCATAACCGTAGGTGAGTGTAACTGTAAGGTCACAGGGGTGAGCATTTACAATGTTGGCATTCCACAGCATATAGCATTGCCTCATTTTTATAGTAAATAAACATACATAAATGTACAGTCTATGCTGACCTGTCATAAATGCCATAGGGGTTTTATGAATAGGATGCTGCACAACATACTAGATATACAAAATCGAGCTAACAACGTTTTTTAAATGTGTATTTTGTAAACTTGGTGAGTTCTATTCCTGTACAATACTCCATGTTGTGTTCAGGAACATCTGCTGAGTACAACGATACGCACATTGGATGCCTTTTCCACTATTCTACAAGGCCATATAAGAGACCATGCTATTTTGGTTTCTATTGTTAGAATTTTCATAGATGGATGTGATGGGGCTATGTCTGATTTTGTGACATTATAGCAGTTTCACTGTTCAAATTACCCCACAAAGGCCTTCCATTTGAGAAAGTAGACACTACAGGATATCTTATATGGCATATATTGTGCCTTAACTTGTCGCCATTTTTTCACCAATTTATGTAAAAGTTTGTGGGGAGAAAAGAGAAAAAAAATTGCAAAACTTGCTAGGTTTTTCACACATTTGATATGTACCACTGTCATAAAATTCCCCAAATTATGCTCAGTTACATCTTCTGAGTAAAAAATATGCCCAATCTATGAGACACTATTTTGAAGTTACAGTGCTGTAAAAAAGATGTGATGATTTCAGGTTTTTAACTGTCAATTTTCATAGAAGTTTTAATGGATCCATGTCCCAATTTTGAGCAGTTTAGCAGGTTGCCTATTCCAAGTGCCCCATAAATGCATACCATTTCTTAAAGAAGAGACCCCAGGGTATTTCAAAAGGCATATTTTGAACCTTAGCGTGGGATCATTTTTCCGCTAGCTTGCACCGAGTGTAGTGGCAATAAGCATTTTTTTCTGCCTTTTTGACACTTACAGAGAGTTTGTACTATTCACTTTGTAGGGGCACACTTGAGACACAGCCATTACAGTTTTTTTCAACTTTAAATTTTTGCGCTGGGTCTATGTCCCTATTTTAGCAAGTTGCTTAGTCCAAATACCCACAAAGGCATACTATTTCTTAAAGAAGACACCCCATGGTATTTCAAAAAGGATATTGTGAACATTAGCATGGGATATTATTTCCACTTGCTTGTACTAAGTGTAGTGGTAATATTTCTTTCCTTACGTGTGCTATGTCTGTATAATACTTCACATGTTGCTCAACTATGTTGTCTGAGTAAGCAATACCCCTGTATGTACCTTTGTCAGTATATGAGGATGTTGAAGGGGCACATTTGAGATCGAGCCATTCCAGTTTATTTTAAACTTTGAATCCATAACTGCTTCACTAAAGCATACATTTGTAGAAAGGCTATGTAATTAAGAGCATTTGGACACTATTCCATTAAAATTTTATCACAAACCTAGTTCAAATTAGTTAATTTAGGTATTTTTTCTGACACATTTTTTATTGAGGAAATTCACAGACCATGCATGCCCGATTACTGCTAACACCACATATTTGTATTCTGCTAATGTTCTTAAGTACAATCAAACCCCACTGTATACCTTTTACCTTAATACTGCCCCTAATCTAATGCTTAATGCAACCTTTTATTCAACCCATATGCCAACCCAGTGGCGGAACTACCGCCAGTGCAGACAATGCAGCTGCATCGGGACCTGAGCGCTTAGGAGGCCCATCAGGTGGCCCATGTGTCTTCAGGCTTTCGGTCATGCACTGTGGCTTTTTAAAAATGTGACCGTGCCCGGGTAATAATATAATGGCAGTGCTGGAGGAAGTGATAGCTGGTCACTGTCTCCTAGCAAACACTGCGGACGGATAAGGCACAGAGGATAGGGGTGCAGAGTGGGAGAACCAGCACCTAACTCCCAACAGCCCCAGCCAGCAGAAGCCAACCTTTTGCACACAAAGGTAGGAAACAGGAGGGTGACTGAAAATGTGTACATTTTGACCTACATGTGTGTGACTGTGTGTCAATATGTGTGTTTGTGAATCTGTGTGTGTATGTATCTGCTTCTCTGTGTCTGTGTATTTGTATGTGTATCTGAATGTGTGTATCTGTGTGTCAGTTCATAAGATAAAGATTTTATTAAAATATTACAACAAATTAATTAATTATTAAATACAATTGCTGTAACTGTTTGCAAAGCGATGACCTCACAAACATATATGATTGAGAATTAACATGGAAAATTGTGCAAAAGGGAAAAAATGCTCACTTCAGGGGTGTACTTACACTCCCTGGGTATCTCCCTGCCCTTCACCAGACACAGCCCCGAAGAGCTCCCTCACTCCAACCTTCACAGTGACCGAGCCTCAAAGAGTAAGCCGCAAGCCTCGTGGTCATTCTGTCTGGCCGAGTGGAACTCTCCGCCTGGTCAGAAATCAGCCACGGCCAGCTAAAACTTCAACACTCTGAGTGCTACAAGAGCGCTCTTTGACTGGAGGAGGAGAGCTATCTTGGGATATAAGATATGTGGAGGTTATTTCATATGTTTTTGTGGTATATTGTTATGGTGCCCTGATGCGGCATAACTAGTCGGTTACTAATCTAGTTATCTCCAGACTCAGAGGTGCCAAATTTACATTGTTTAAACCATAGGCCCCTGTTGGGGTTGTGTGTATAAAAGTGTACCTTGTTCTCAATAAACCATTTTTTATTCACCCATCACTAAGTCTCAACAAGTGTTTGGAGGAGACAACAATAATCACTTCAGGCACCCAGCACTGAAAGAGAGGGACCTTTGACTGAGACACTCAAGTGGAGTGCTAAGCTCCATCACAATTAACATCTAAATTATTAAAGGAAAATTATTTTTAATATATTAATATTATCTTTGTGTTATAATAGACCATCTTACTATTTTTTTAATTACAATAGTGTGTTCTTTCAATGTGCAGCATTTTCCATCAAATGATTTTGAAACGCACGATTGCTAAATAGTGAGCATTAGGTCAGATAACCGACAATCCGGCCAATGATGCATAAAGATGGCTCCAGAAAGGGGGAGTAGAAAAAGTAACCAATGTATTTCTTCAAAAATGTCAATTTACATGAATAAAAAAAAATCTGATATAGCAAATTATAACATAAAGATTATATTAAGAGATCACAACAAATTGAGGCAGTGTTCCTTTAAATACAATTGCAGTAACGTTTTGCAAAGAAATGACCTCACAAACATATATGATTGAGAATTAACAGGGAAAATCGTGCAAAAGGGGAAGAAAATGGACAACATCCTAAGTGAAACGAACTCACTGCATACGGTGATTAAATGGGATGCGTACAGTTGCCTAGTGAAAGAACTCTGTGGTGGGATAAATCTAATCTTTGTTCACAGACTGTCAGCCCTATAATTCACATTGAAAGAATATTTGAGGTAACCAGGATATTCTGAAGAATGCGTTGGCTGGTGTTTGTCAGGGTTGGTGCTATGATGTGATCTGAGTGCTGATGACTTCTCTCCTATTTTTACGAGGTTAATATGCATGCATGGTAAATTAAAAGGAAAGCCATATTTGCATAGATTTACAATGGTTGCATTTTACAGCCAATGTGTTGCACATTTTTCGGTCTATTAACATGTTAGCTCCTCGTACAGAGTTAAGAGATAAGCATTCTGGGCTAATGTTTTGCTTTTGTAATGCAGAGCTTTTTAATTGAACAGACGATTCAACCCATTGAATCTTAGTGCCGACTTTCACAACTCTTAATCCTGTCTTTTTGTTGCACTGTCTCATTGAAATATACAGTACTCTGGCCTTTCATAGTCCGTCACTTTCAAAGCACAGATAAAGAGATAGGCTTTTTAAAATGACTAATAAAGTAAACTTTAAAAGTTACAATTATATTTATACATTTAACATTAGTTTTATGGATATCAGTTCTTGAAGGGTATTTTAAATAGCAAGACTTTTTTTCTTGTAAATAATACAGGGGACTCATTTATTATTACGATCCGGGTCGTACTGCAGTACCTTTAATACCCTTCAACATTTGCAGTGGTGCTATAACACTGCTGAATAGCTATAGTCATCCTTTAGGGCGGATGTTTCTTCAAGCATGGCTGTCTTGTACAAGTCAAAATTATGTTGATGAATTTACTTGAATGACTTATGAACCCATTGTACAGCACTGTGCAAAATGTTGGATCTTTAAAAAAATAGTAATAAGAATAAAAATATTCAGCCAGCCTGTGCCATATCCAAAGCTGGCTGAGGGTAATGCGACCTGCAATTCAACAAAACCTGTATAACTACATGTTTGGGATTTACTGTTCTGGGGAGATCTTAAACCTTTTTGATGGTACAATAAACTGTGGCTGTAGCTCAACTGGAGGATGTTTTACAAACCGGCTATTTTGGCTTTCAATTTGCAATTGACTTGTCAGCCCTTTAACCTCTGAGGATGAATTGCATTTAAAGGTTTTGAGGTGTTGAGATAACAACAAAAACAGTATAAATATATTTGTAGAAACAACATTCCCCAGGCTATTTAACTAAGAGTATTTTAACACTTAATTTAACAATTTTTTATCACAAACCATGCTCAAAGCTGCTAGCTATATTTATTTGTGTGTTTTTTCACACATTTTTTTAACATACGGAATTTCACAGACCACATGTGCCCCACTACTTTAATAACCACATATTTGTATTCTGCTATATTTCTCCAGTATAATGATACCCACATGTATAGATTTGCTCCTAAGCCTACTCCTAATCCAGCCCCTAACACCAATTCAGAGAGATACAATCTGCTGACATCAGTACTGATAGCAGAGGAATTTGTCGTCTTACACAGTGTAGAGCGCCCTGTGAGTGCTCTGTACTATGTCATTGCACAACAGTGGCAGATCCGGGGGAGTGGGGGGGGGGCAACGGGGCAATTGCCCCCCTCCAAGATTCTCCCCTGCCGGCTAATGCAGGGCTGGCATTGTCCAAGTGTCAGCCCTGCAATGTGCCTGCGGACCGGGGAGGGAGATAAGATATCTCCCTCCCCGGTCCGCAGGCACCGTGCTGACAGCCGGTGCCTGCGGACCGGGGAGGGAGATATCTTAGGAGGGAGAGAGGACCCGGGAGCTCTTACCTGCAGCTCCTCCGGGTCCTCCTCTCGCGAGCATGGAGCATTGCCGTGGTTACCACGGCAACACTCCAAATCTCGCGAGAGTGAACTCTAGCCCTGGAGCGCGGGCTAGATTTCACTCCTACCGCTGGGATCACCAGGGAATCCCCACCAAATAAAAAAAAAATTTAAAAGCCTCCCTACCCTCCTTCCCCCATACAAACACTGCACCCCATACACACACTACACACACTGCCCCACCATACACACACTGCCCCACAAACACTTCCCCCCATACACACACTACACACACTGCCCCACAAACACTACACACACTGCCCCCACACACACTACACATACTGCACCCCATACACACACTACACACACTGCCCCATACACACACTACACACACTTCCCCCCATACACACACTACACACACCGCCCCCCCATACACACACTGCCCCACAAACACTGCCCCCATACACACACCTCACACACACTGCCCCCCCATACACACACTACACACTGCCCCCACACACACACTGCCCCACAAACACTGTCCATAAACACTGCCCCATACACACACTACACACACTGCCCCACAAACACTGCCCCCCATACATACACTACAGACACTGCCCACAAACACTGCCCCCATTCACACACTGCCCCACAAACACTGCCCCGTATACACACACTGCCCCACATACACTGCCTGCCCCCATACACACACTACACACTTATACACACACTGCCCACATACACACACACTGCCCCCCATTCACACACACACACTGCCCCTCCCATCACAATACCCCACCCATATGATCTGCAATATGAGCCAATGCCAGTGCTGCACACAGTGTCTTTTCTCTGAAAAGACTGTGTATACATTAAAAAGCCTGCAGGGACAGGCCATAGACACCAGAACCAATACATTAAGCTGTAGTGCTTCTGGTGACTATAGTGGCCCTTTAATGTGAGGTAAATTAGGGATTAGTGCCACTAATAATATACTGAATTGCCTACTTACCACCAGATGAGGACAAGAGGATGATGATGGGCTCAGGCTACAGTCTGACTCCACTGGTCTGGTGTTAAAACAGGCTTTCTGAAGGCAGTGCTCACAAAAACAATAAACAGGAAGCAGCTCTGTTTTTTGGGGCCCCTTACACAGATCACAGTCTGGGCCCCCAAGGCCTGACCTTGAGTATGCCTACAAGACCTGCCCCGTAATCCTGATGCCTATAAGCCATGAGTTCGCTCAAAGGGAGTGCAGTGTATGTGTGTGTTTTCTTATGGAATGTAATGTATAGGGATACCAGTTTGTATAAGGGATGAAGTGGGTGTGTATAGGGGATGCAGTGTGTGTTTGTGCATAAAGAATACATTATATGTTTATCTGTGTGTGTGTGTGTGTGTGTAAGGGATGCATTGTGTGAATCTGTGATTGAATGTGTAAGGGATGCAAGGAGTGTTTCTGTGAATATAATGTAGCACAGTGTGTGTGCCTGTAAGGGGTGCATTGAGTGTGTGTAAGAGATGCATTAAGAGAAGCAGTGTGTGTGTGTGTGTGTGTAAGGGATGCATTGTGTGCTTCTGTGTATGTGTGTAGGGCTGCATTGTGTGTGTGTGTGTGTGTGTGTGTGAGGCATGCATTGTGTGTGTAATGGATGCATTGTGTGTTTAAGGGAAGAATGGTGTGTTTCTGTGTGAGTGTAGGATGCATTGTATGTTTCAGTGTGTGTGTGAGTAGGGATGCATTCTGTGCATGTATGTTTCTGTGTATGTGTAAGGATGCATTGTGTATGTGTGTAGTGTGAAAGAGAGGGATTGTGGGGTAGGATAAGGGCTGAGAGGGGAGTAGCTATTTATTTTTATTATATTTATTTTGTTAATATACTTTTTTTGGTATATTTGTTCTTTAAGTTTTGTGTCTTACACTCCCCTTTAGTGTATCTCTTACAAACCCCTTGTGTGTCTCTTATCCCCCATCTTTGTATGTCTCCTACATCCTCCCAACCCCTTTGTGTGTCTTACTCCCCCAAGCCTCTTACTCTTCCCATCTGTGTATCTCCCTCACAAGCAACTTTGTGTCTCTCTCCTGAGCCCCTCTGTGTGTCTCTGTCTCCCTTACTGTCCCTTCTGTGGTTCTCATTCACCCATTCCTTAGCCTGTGTGTCTTACACTCCCCCTGTCCCTTAATGATCTCTTCCACTTCTCCCCCTGTCCCTTAGAGGTCTCCCATCCTGTCCCTTAGAACTCTTCCCTCCCGTCCCTTAGTGTTGTCCCCTTCCCTCCAATCCCTTACTGCTCTCCTTACTGCTCTCCTTACTGTCCATTAGTGATCTCCCCTGCCCCTTAGTGGTCTTCCCTGCTCCCCTTTCTCTTACTGCTCTCACTCCTCCCCATCTTTCCCTTAGTGGTCTCTCCTCCTCTCCCTCCCCACCCTCCAGTGCCCCATAGTGGTCTCTCCTTCTCTCTTCTCTCCTTTCTGATCAATACATTTCCTGCTTAAAACGTACAAAATGTAAGTGAGTTTACAGTGGGACTGAATGTAGACAATAAGGAATATTCTTTGTCTTGCAAACTGATGGCTATTGATGGGGACATGATCAAACAGCAAAGATGAGATGCAACCTAAAAAACATACTCCTGTAGGTGTAGCCCATTGGTCCTCTAAGAGCTCTTTTTATCAAGGATTTGTATCATTTAGATTGTGCTAGTTCCTAATTTGAACATGTAAAAGATGTCCTGTCCAGGTCAATGAACATTAACAGTTTTAAAAACATCAATCTTTATTTTCTTAAATCAATATGAAAAGTCATAATGGAAGAAGGATACATGGCATGTTCTTCAGGAAAGATCCACAAATAAATAAAATAAATGGTAAGTGGACAGTTCTTCTGAATTATTTACTCTGCTGAACACTTTGTTCTAGACCAGAATCTTTAACAAAACACTTTTCTTATTAACTAAGCTCTTAGACATACGAAAGGTTTCAAAGAAGAGTTTGGAGGTGATGGTGATAGATGTCGGTCAGTATTAAATAAGCCATTAGGGAACTGACTGAATAAGAAACCTATGTCTGATTTCTCCATCTTTCTCCTCGGCTCCAGAGGTTTCACAATATATCCACTTTGTAAAAAATTTAACTTTTGCTGGATATTTGCTTTCTTCCATTTATAGATGTGAAAAGTAATGAAACAACCTTTTCAACATTTATTTGCACAATGAAGCAAACCCAAGTTTGAAGTTTTCATGAAATAAATTGGATTTCATTTGACTAATTTTTTGCTTTTGACATTCTTAAAAAAAAATTAAGAGCAAATAAAATAAATAAATCAATATGATAATTCACTGATGTATTATACAGATGAATAACAATGCATGTTTTTATTTAAAGATGTTTATATAAGAAATCATGGGATTATATATTCCATAATGTTAAAGGAACAAACCACTAAAACAAGGATGTTTTCATCATTTAGTAGAAACACATCCAAGGAAAACATGCTTGCAGTTTCTTTTACATGTTTTTACACCAATCCCTGGCTTCTCTCTGAGATGCCTCTGTGGTCAGTCTGAGTAAGAATGCACACACGGCTTTCCGTTTTTGATGAGCTATAGTACCCCTCAATAAGAAGTCCCTGCCAGCACATGCTCACAGTAAATGGAGGTGTAGCCTAAAGAGTGTAAGAGGTGACATTAAGCCCTGATAATTTAAAATGAAGAGTAAACATTCCATAAAATACAATATTAACGAGTCTGGTTTTTTGTTTGTTCAGCAATTTTCCAATCTTGACTCTTGAGTTATAACTATATATAACTATAGAGTAGGTCAGTAAATGCAACAGATCCCTTACTTTCACATTATTTATTATATAATAGTCTGTAAATATAACACCCACTTTTATATATATATATATTTTTATTTCCTGGCCATATCCTTGGCAGCACAACAACCGGTAGCTCCTCCCTATCCTTAATTAGACAGGAATTAAAACAGAAGGTAAACAGAACCACTCCTACCCCTCTCACCCTCAGTCTTTCTTCCCTAGGACAGACTTAGTCATTCAGAGACTAGAGAATTTTCTTTTTGGCTTACCCTGGTGTTGTCACGTTCTGCCTCAAGGGAGGTCAGCCTCTCTCCCTTGGGAAATCTTCAGTGTAAGGCCTTGTGCAAAGGTAACCCCCTGAAGATACCCCTTTAGAGAGGGTTTTACTTGCTGTGACCCTAGGGGTAGAAAGATCATGCCATCACCATAATTCTTGCAGTGACCCAAGGGGTAGCAGGCTGGACATGCACATACAGAGCACAAGAATAGCAAGGATTATTATGACATTGGCTAACATTCCATCGCTGAAAGAGGTAATGTGAGACTGGCTAGCATTCCATCGCTGAACGGGTTAAAGTACAACTCTATCTTATACTTTCGCATGGATTTACTTGCTGTGAACCTAAGGGTAGCCAGATTATGCCATTATTCTATTTCCTTCAGTGACCAAGGGGTAGCAAGCCAGACACTCACATACAGAGCATATGAATTGCTGAGATTGACTAACATTTCATCCGTGAAGGAGTTAATGTGAGATGGACTAGCATTCCATCACTAAAAGGGTTAACATACAACTATATCTTGTACTTTCCGTGGATTATTTGCAGTGACCCTAGAGGTAGCAAGATTATACCATCACCCTATTTCCTGCTGTTTCCACAGGGGTTGCAGGCAGGGAAGGCACATACAGAGCATATACATGGATATAAATATTATTATTATGTCATTTATATAGCACCAACAGATTCTGTAGCGCTTTACAATATTATGAGAGGGGGAATTTAACTATAAATAGGACAATTACAAGAATACCTACAGGAACGATAGGTTGAAGAGGACCATGGTCAAACAAGCTTACAGTCTATAGGAGGTGGGGTATAAGACACATTAGGACAGGAAATAGCAATCAAATAAGGTTCCCAAAATAGCAATCAAAAAAGGTTCAAATAAGGTTCCCACTTTAGTCTCTCCTGAAGCAGAGCTGGAGGAGAGAGTAAAGTGCTGCCCTTTAGGAGAGAGCAAGAGACAGGTATGTGAGGTAGAGGTTACTCTGGGAGGCCATAAGCTTACCTAAAGAGATGGGTTTTAAGGCACTTCTTAAATGATTGAAGATTAGGGGAGTGTCTGATAGCGGTAGGCAGTTTATTTCATAGGAAGGGAGACGCCTGCGAGAAGTCCTGCAAGCGTGAGTTGGCAGTACGGGTGTGAGCAGCGGACAGGAGAAGGTCACGGGCAGAGCAAGAAGGGGCATACCTATGGATCTGTGAAGAGATATAGGAAGGGCTAGAATCGTTCAGTGCTTTATAAGCGTGGTTTAGCACTTTGAATCGACTCCTATAGGATACAGGAAGCCAACGTAAGGACTGACAAAGGTGTGAGAGGACTGACTAGAGAGGAAAATCAGTATGGTGACATTACAGACTGTAGCGGAGCAATACGGCTTTTGGGAAGACCAATTAGGAGAGGTTTACAATAATCCATACGGAAATTACTAGAGCATGGACAAGCTCCTTGGTAGCATCTTGCATAAGAAAGGGGCGGATAAAATCTACAGGATTTCGCAACATACTGGATGAGAGGCTCAAAGGTGAGGCCAGAATCAAGTATGATGCCAAGACAGTGCACTTGCAAGGATGGACTTATGTGGATACCACTTACTTGAAGGGGGAGCGAAAGAGAAGGATCAGTATTAGGAGGAGGAAAGACAAGGAGCTCAGTTTTAGAGAGATTGAGTTTCAGAAAGCGGGAAGACCAGTCAGAGATACAAGAAAGGCAAGCAGTGACACGTTGCTGGACGGCAGGGGAGAAGTCCTGAGGAGATATATCTGGGTGTCATCAGCGTACAGGTAGTAGTGGAATACAAATGAGGTAATACGTTTGCCAAGAGAGGCAGTATAAAGAGAAAATAGAAGGGGACCAAGGACAGATCCTTGGGGGACTCCAACCAAGACAGGACAAGGGGAGTGTGGGCAAGGTATATTGCAGGGCCCATAGTCTTGAGGCAAAAGGCCCCTTCAAGAACCCGTGACGAGGTTCAGTTCGTCACAGAACCATTCTCCAGCCAGCAGGAAGCTGCCCTTGTTTCTGCTGGGGAATGCAGGGGAGCCGTGCACAATGAGCACAACCTGCTTCCTGCTGTCTCCAGCATGTGCCCGGTGTTTACAGGCAGGGGGCAGCCAGGATACCATTTCACATCCCGGCTTCCCCTGCCTGCAGAAAGGGAGCTGGGCTCTCAGTGACATGGAGGGAGCCCAGCAGGTAAAGCAGTTGCGCTGGGGGGTGGCTAAAAAGCCGCTCATCCAGTGTTCCAGCCCCAGACAGCAGCAGCTCACCAGGAAACTTCCGGTGGGCGCCCCCTGCAGGTCAGCGACCCAGGTGAATGCCTTATTCGCCTTATGGTGGTGCCGGCCCTGGGTCAGGAACACAAACATGTATTCCTGACCTTATAGTGTTAAAAACACCATCTAGTGTACTCCAGGAAATGTCTGAATCATAAGAATCTCAAATACCTAGAAATATGTAACTGAAATGAACTATGAATTTGTCTGTAATTTGCATTCAAATGCAAAAGGCCATAGCATGTGTTTCATCTACTGGTGGCTGCACTAAGTTTTACATTATCTGCAGCCTTTGCAAGCCCTCCCCTTCGTCCTCTGCACAGACTTTCTGTTGCTGTCCAATCACAGTCCTCCCAATTCAGCTCAGCGAGAAGTCTTTGCAAGGTAGATGCTCTGGGTAATTGCTGCCTCTTTAGTTTAACTCCACCGAGTTAACCAAACCAGTAACAGGACCGGTTGTCTGATTGAATTTATAAAAGTGCCAATTTCTAATGAAATCTGCACTTTCTGTAAAATACAGTTTAACACTGAATAGGAGTTCCTGCCACC
>CAKOES020000311.1:0-33120 GCA_933207985.1 Pelobates cultripes
GATCCTCCTCTCCGGAGCATGTCAGATGTGTGCCTCGTATGCTCCCCGAACTTCCATTGGCAGCAGCTGTGCGGCACCGGGTCCGGGCCTAGCTACCCCCTGTAACGAAGCGTGCGCAGAGCAGTGCGGGTCGGCGGGGGTCCGGGCCTGGTGCAAGTGGGGCTGGAGTGAGGCGGAGATACCCATGGGGGAGAAGACCTTCCCGATCGGATGCTGCCATAAGTTTCCCCCCCTTTCTCTCTCTTTGTTTGGGGTGTCGGCCTCCGCGACGAACCACAGTGGACTCTGGCGGTTGGACTCTAACTCAATTAACTACATGCGATATGAGGTGGAGAGGGGAGGAAATGAGTGTGGGAATGTGTAATTTGTGTCCCCTGCCACTGCCATGATGGGAGCTTTGTCTTGGAGATGGGGGCCGCAGGCCGGGGGGGGAGGTATTTGGCGAGCAGAGCGCTCCACGAGGGCTGGGAAATCCTAGTCCCCTAACATATGAAGTGAGTTCCTTAGGTTACACAATCACATTGGCCGGAGGGAGCTGGATGGGTAGATATAGGTCCGGGACGTGGGTGACCCCCTTTTGTGCGAGAGCGCACATTATATGGCTTCACCATAACTCGGGACTGGCTGGTCGGACCGCGGGCACCGGGCCGGGGCCCAGCTGCTCCCTGCAACGAAGCGCGCGCTGAGCAGTGGCAGCCTGCGGGGGCCCTGGTGCGGTGCGAGAGCGGACGAGTTGGACCGGCTGGATGCCGCCGGGGACCTTGCCCCTCAACACAGTAATGATGACAGACCCGACTAGCAGAACACATGAACCCTCACAAATGATTGCGAACCCATCTACCCGTAGGGGGTGTAGAGGGGGAGGGAGATACGGGAATATGCAAAATATGCCCTTCCTTCAGGTATGATATATTGGCCACACGTGATGGGGAGGGGCGGGAGGAACAGCGGGAGCATAACTGGGAACTCCACATCTGGGACGAGACGAGAGGCTCACGGGAAGCTTAGGTAGAGCCGAATACAGATAACACAGATATGCAACCCCAGATGGAGGAGGATAAGGACAGAGAGGTACCATGCAAAGGGGGGGAGGATGCGCGACCCCTGACACCAAAACCAAGTTCACGTAATTAAAGTTAAAAAAAAAAAAAAAACCTAACCGGACCACTACACCCTAGCTGATTCTGACTCTGACAGTTTTCCTCTAATTTCTTTATTTAGCCCAACTGCCACGTAAAGGAGAAAATAGTCTCCTACAACCCTCGTGCTGTGGGACCCCCACGCACTGTCTCTGACAGAGACACCCTGTACATAGTTCCCCCTCACCTACCACACCCTAGTTACTCTCTCCCTACCTTTCACCAAGGTCAGATAAAGGAAACCAACACCATTCCACTGCAATAGCCCTACACCAGTATCACCAAGAGCGCTGCTTAGGTCACTCAACCCACCTGGCCCATATGGGTCCCGCAATATACAAAAGGCGTACTATCCAGCAAAACCCATGAGTATCTTATAGGATATGAAAATAATAACTATTAACGCAAGAGGACTTAATACACCTCACAAGAGACGACTTCTGGCTGCAGAAGCGCAACACACTAGAGCAGACATAGTATGCATTCAGGAGACACATTTCAAACATAATAGGGTACCCGCCCTTGCAACAAAAGACTATCCCATACAATATCACTCCACATACTCTACTAAAGCGAGAGGAGTCACCATTCTAATTCACAAGTTGCTATCCTTTGACCTCTTACAGCTCAAGAAAGACACACAGGGCAGATACCTGATTATCCAATGCACAATCAATGATGCAATTTACACCATAGCAGGCATATACAGCCCTAATCAGAACCAACGGAATTTTCTACACAAAGTACTAGCCAAAATCCCTACTGAAAGAGACTGCCATCAAATACTTTGCGGTGACCTTAATCATATACTACAGACAAGACTGGATACCACAGCCCCGACTGACTCCCCACGGGCCAAAACCTTACGAAAACAGGCCAAAGAATTAACAAAATTGCTAGCAGAATATAACCTCTATGATACATGAAGAACACTACACCCCAATGACAGAGAATTTACCTTTTACTCTCGGGTGCATGGCACGTACAGTAGAATTGACTACATTTTTGTCTCAGGAGACCTTCTACCCAGGGTGTCTCAGGGCGACATAGGGAACATTGTATGGTCAGACCATGCTACTGTACAGATGACGTTACAAGATACCTTCAGCTCCAGAGGGAAACCGCCATGGCGCCTCAATGACACACTCCTATATAACAAACAATTCCAAGATAAGTTGACAACGGACATAACGACATACTTCAGTGATAACGACACACCTACGATCTCACCAGCTACCTTGTGGGAAGCACACAAAGCAGTCATAAGGGGTATAATAATAAGCCAACAGGCCTATCTCAACAAGCGAGAAAAACAGGAATATACTGCCCTTCTCAGATCCCTCAGGGACGAGACAAATAAACAAATTCAGCATCCATCACCTACAACACAATCCACAATAGACTCATTAAAAGAAAAACTTAATGTCATACAATTACAAACAACGGAAAACATAACCCACAAGTTAAAACTAAATACATATACCCAAGGGAATAGAGCGGGGAAACTCCTAGCATCACAACTACGACACAAAAGGCAAAACGCAAAAATACCATACCTCTTAAACAAGCAGGGGAACAAAATTTATAACCCCCGAGACATTAATGATTTGATGGCGGATTACTACGACTCTTTATACAACATTCAAAAGGACACGTTAACACATCAACCACAACCAGCAGACATTGACGGCTTCCTGGAGGGAATTAGCCTCCCTACTCTATCTCACACGGACCGACAAACCCTGGAAGGGAAAATCACACAAGCAGAAATGGCGAAAACAATAAAAAACCTACCAAAGGGGAAGTCACCTGGGCCAGATGGCTATACTAATCTATACTATAAAACCTTCTCACATATATTAACACCCAGGCTGGAACAACTATATAATCATATTGTCCACACAGGTGATATCCCAAAAGAGATGTTATCGGCACATATAACGACATTACCAAAACCGAGCAAACCACCCAACAAATGCCAAAATTTACGCCCTATATCATTATTAAACACTGACCTGAAAATTCTGGCGAAAATATACGCTAATAGACTGGGGAACATAATACCAACGCTTGTCTGTAATGACCAGGTCGGCTTCGTGCGGGGACGACAAGGCTCAGACGGAACTAGGAAAGTACTAAACATCCTCCACAAAATCCACACACAGGGGTGCCCGAGTGTAGCATTGTCGTTAGACGCTGAAAAAGCGTTGGACAGGCTGCACTGGGGATACCTCAAGACAGTTTTACAGAAATTTGGATTTCCCAACTGTTTTACATCCTTAGTCTCGAGTTTATACAAAAACCCAACGGCAAGAATAGCAAATGGTGGATTTGTATCTAAATTGATCAACATAACCAATGGCTCCAGACAGGGCTGCCCACTTTCCCCATTGTTATATATCCTAGCGTTGGAACCATTGGCACAGAAGATTAGGGAAAGCCCAAATATACATGGCATAGAGATAGGAGGACATCCACATAAAATTACCATGTTTGCGGACGACGTGATGCTAACCTTATCGAAACCGGAAACCTCTTTACCTACACTACAAAACATACTCAAACAATTTAGCGACAGCACATACTATAAACTAAATGTAACAAAGAGAAATAGCAGAGATGGAGGATTGATCGCCTCATACAGAGACCGGGCTGATCACCTCCAAGCCACCCCAAAACAGCGTCTCAAAAATAATAAACAATTTTATTGGGAAAAACCTTATTAAAATCAAAGAAGGAAAACACATCTATCTATAGATAAAATAAATAAAGCTCAATATATACAGAGTATGGCTGATATATATATGTATATATAGTATAGTATGTCAAATACCTATAGGTAAGGTATAGTACATATATAAATACATAAGAACCATAGACTGTGCAATGCAAGCCCGATACAGAATATAGAATATGGCTTTCTTCTGTTATTCTTTTTCGTTTGATGATTCATTTATATATGTTTTTTTGAACTTTCTACCCCTTTTACTCCACTCTTCTGAATGCTACTAATGTAGCACTCCGTTCTTTAGGACTTGTTATTTATACCGGCATATGTATAACACTGTGTACGCTAAGTTTACTATGTACACATTCGCGCATGCGCACGGACTGACCCTGTAATCGGGTTTTATGTTATGCGCATGCGCGGCTCTATGACATGCGCGGTTCTTCCTGATACTTAGCCTGACACTAAGTCGGCGCGCCTGCGCGTGGACAGGTATGCGCACGGACTTGTGATACGAGCGGCTATCCCTGTCCCTCCTCCTCTGAGATGGAGCCGACATATGGACGAATCAGATGAACTGGGAGGTACTATCAACGTTTAAATGGAGTAAGGGGGGATTGTTCTGTTTGCCTCATTTTACTTTGTGCCCTTGAGAAAGGTGGTTAATCCACCGAAACGCGCGTTGGGCTATGGGCTATTTTATATAGCTAATCAAGTTTATTTTGTTTTTTCTTTGTACCTTACAGTATGGTTTAGTGGTACTGAGCGTTTTTGCAGCTCTGGTTTTCTTATTTAGTGATAGGTGGGCTGGTTATCGGGATTAGGCACTCAGACCTAGTTTTCCTGTATGTAGATCTATAATCAGGTCTTTCTGCTTTATTTTTCTCCTTTAATTTATGCCCTCTTCTATCCTTTCGATTTCCATTCAAAACTTAACCCTGTAGGTACAGCAGCAGAGCCTTTGGCTACTATTGTGGCTTACACTGTTTCACTTCATAATGATTTTGCCACATTCTGATATGGTTAACCATACTCTGCAGCGATTAGTTTTTTAAGTGCAGAATTTTTGGTTTTTCATATTTACTATTGTATCTACTCTTTATTATTATTTTTTTGCACAGGTACTTATTATAGTATTATATTTATATTTTAGCCATATTCTATATTCTATATTCTGTATCGGGCTTGCATTGCACAGTCTATGGTTCTTATGTATTTATATATGTACTATACCTTACCTATAGGTATTTGACATACTATACTATATATACATATATATATCAGCCATACTCTGTATATATTGAGCTTTATTTATTTTATCTATAGATAGATGTGTTTTCCTTCTTTGATTTTAATAAGGTTTTTCCCAATAAAATTGTTTATTATTTTTGAGACGCTGTTTTGGGGTGGCTTGGAGGTGATCAGCCCGGTCTCTGTATGAGGCGATCAATCCTCCATCTCTGCTATTTCTCTTTCTGTATCTATTATAGGGTTATGCCCTTTTGCCACCCCATTCACCCATTTTTCGGTACTCCAAGTTGGGCTGTCTAACTAGGTAGTACTATTTATTTAAATGTAACAAAGACACAGGCTATGGGCTTTCATCTAACCAATACCCAACAGGACTTGCTACGGAAGGAATACTCACATGACTGGAGACACGATCATCTCACGTTTCTGGGCGTCCACCTCACATGCAAACCACACAGGCTTTACAAAGCTAACTACGTAAAATTGCTCAAAGACATCCAACAACAAATTCATAACTGGAAGGGCAAATACATCTCCTGGACAGGCAGAATAGCTGCAGTAAAAATGATGATACTACCTAAAATGCAATATCTCTTCAGAACCCTCAATATCAAAATTCCGCAACGCTATCTTAAAGAGGTCCAAAGTGTGCTTAATACATTCCTTTGGGAGGGGAAAAAGCCCAGAGTAGCGGCAGAAATTCCGTATAGACCCTTTAAAGAAGGTGGCATGGGAGCTCCTGAAATAGCAAAATATCATGATGCGGCTATGATAAGCCCAATTATTGCATCCTTCCACCACGTAGTGCCACCCCCATGGAGTCACATAGAAACTACCCAAACAGGCGGCTTTCCACTCGCTGCTTTAGCTTGGATACCAAAACACCAAAGACCGAAATTTAAAGACATATGTCCGACGACAGAGGCTTCCCTCCAAGTCTGGGACAAACTAATAAACAAACATCGCCCTGCACCATACATATCCCCAGCATTGCGAATCCAGGCTTTGGCAATTCTAATCCCTGGCTTCAATTGGGGCTTATGGCACACACGGGGAGCTACCTCCCTATCCAGCGTGATGAAGGGAGAATCTATTGAGACTCTTGAGTCCTTGAAACAGAAATTTCATCTCCCCCAACAATCCTACTTCTCATACCTACAGATGAGCTCATGGGTGACAAAGCGGGCTAGGCAAAACAATAAACACTCACATGACAACACTATAGCAGAATTAGAGAGAGCGTGTCTAGCACCCAAGCCACCACAAAGGAGTTTATCTTCCCTATACAATATAATCACGAAAAGGGTCGGAGTAGGGAAATTGAAGTTTATGAAAGCATGGGAAGTAGAAATGAAAACTATCATACCCGACGAGATATGGCCAAGAGTTCTACGAGCGCACAAACACCTCACACTCAACACAGCTCATATTGAAACTTGTAGGAAAGTACTTTACCGCTGGTACATGGTGCCCTATAGACTCCATAAAATGGACCAAAATAAGCCAGAGGTGTGCTGGAGATGCTTCAAAGAAACATGGACAATGCTCCACATTTGGTGGACTTGCCCCCTAATCCAAAAATTCTGGAGGGACATAGCGAACATGATCACAACGATAATAGGGAAGGCACTTCCACATACTCCTGAAACATACCTACTTCAAACAATACCACTCACTTACAACAAAACGGAGCAATACCTAGTATATCATGTGATTGTTGCCGCTTTAGCGGCCATTGGCAGACAGTGGCTGAACATACAGCCCCCAGACCTAATGCAATGTATGAGAGCAGTGCACACAACCAAAAGATACGAAATAGAAGCCAGAAAATTAAGACCCTCCAAACGATACTGGGAAATAGCATGGCAACTATGGGATGATTGGTATACAAAATCTGCCTCCATTCAACAAACTACAACCAACACTGATGATTATCCTCAAGCAGGAATGCTAAAATGAAATGGAAAAGACTGACCACCTCACCTCCCCCTCCCTCTTCCCCCCCCCAGTTCTCTTCCACTTTTTTTTTTTTTTTTTACTCCCCCCTTCTAACATCATCCACATATAGCACCGCAACTACTGGGGAGATAGGAGATAGGATAACACACTATATAATGACAAGAATAGGACATCACCAAACTGTTAATGCTGAAAATAATCAACTGTGGCAAACTGTGACGATGTCAACATTAGCATGTGTAAACGGGAGAGTCTGTATCTCAAACTGTATCAAGTGTATCAAGTGTATCAAATGTACTGTAAACTGCAATGCAATTGTACCATCAATTCTGTAAATCTACCTGATGGATTGACTGTTTACCTGTAACGATACTACCCTGTCTCCAATGTACGTTCGGTGTATTTCATGTGTGCTACCTAACCTGTATTACCCATAAAAAACCCAATAAACTATTTTACAAAAAAAAATAAAAAATCCTGGAAACTGACAGTTCTACTTTAACCCCTTAAGGACCAAACTTCTGGAATAAAAGGGAATGATGACATGTTACACATGTCATGTGTCCTTAAGGGGTTAAGTGAAAGCATTATTTAAAGCACTGTCACGCCAAACTTTCCCAATCGTTTACTCTTCTTTTCCTCTTTCCTACTGTTTTTTTTTTCATTTTTTTTTTCACCCAGCTATTTCTAACTAAAAACATAAGACAGATAGGGACTACTTTGTCTTATATATTTTTCCTATACTTGACTTTCTTTGACACAAGGAGGAAGTTAAGTAAGCTGAGCTTCCTGTGTCTAAGGAAGGTTTCCGACAATACTGGGAAATCTATTCTCGTGTTGTCAACTTTTGCTCTTTCCTGTTATGTGGACCAGGGTGCCGCCGAAATGACCAAATTTCATCCGAACTGAATGTTGACAATTTTTGTCCAAAATTCAGTTATTATTTTCAGCTTGGAATTTCACCGGGAATAATGAAATTCCGATCCGGGCCGTGGCTGCATCTTGCAGCAAATTAATATATAACCACTTAAATTGGTACCCTGTGGGATTGGGGAGCTATCTACTAAAAAGTTGAAAGAACCAAATGATTTACTTAGTATTAATGAATAAGGGAGGCTAAATTTTCCCTCATGCACCTATTCGCTGTGCTTGTCTACTAAACTGCGAGGCAGCCCATGCCCTCCCAAGACCCCCAATCCAAGAAACTGAGACCTGGCACAAGCCCCATATGCCCCCATGGTGGGGCACTTCTAAAATAATTAATATAACATAATGTCCCTTTCCTAAGTGATAATAAGGAGACCTATTGTCCTCCCTGCACCCACCAATTAGTGGCAGGTAGGGACCCTAAGTGCTAATGATTTTATATAAAGTGATTCTTACCTAATCGCAAACAAAAACCACTGGCTGCTCACTTTTTTGTAATTTTGTTTATAATTCTTTATTTTTGGTGCATAGATAATACAAACAAGCCTGCAACACTACAACAGCTATTGCTAGCTTTTCAAAAGACATATAAGGACATTGCTTGGCATGCAAATAACATTGTGAATACATTGCACATTTTATAATATATTGTAAAGTGAACATGAGAAAATTGAGAGTCAGTGCATACACAGAAGGGTGAAACAAAGCTTGATGACTGCAAAATACAAATTAAAATAAACAGTAGGCACTGTATAGCTAAGCAACAATGTTTTCCTGGTAGGCCACGTAAAGAAAATAAAAGAAGGCATCTGATATGAGACTAACAGGCCTGAGAGCAAATAGGATAAGAGGTCAAAAAACATCAGGAGAATATTTCCCCAAATAGCTAAATAAGGCTACTAGTTCTTTTCTCTGTAACCCTACTAAAATCCCCATTCACCCTATGCCTTGGATCGGTAGAGCACAGTCCTCGCCCATAGGGGAGCGTGCCAGACTTTGAGGCCCAGGTGAAAGGCAGTTAATTTTGTTGACCAGGACTGGTGCTCTCCGTGGCATATCAGGATTGGTGAAGGGCTTTGGCTTGTTCCATGTTGGTTGCCACATCCGTGCCGCTTTTAGTTTAATCAAGCTCAGTCGTTTACGATTCCTCTATGTTGGAGCCTTCACCATTATCAGCTTTTGCCATCTCTGATGGGGATCTAGAGCCTGTAAGCATTGTCGACTTTCTGGTGGGGGGTGCTGTGCATCACAATAGGGTTGCCGGCCTGCTAACTGCTTCCAGAATTCATCGAAGTACCTGTTTATTCTGGATTCCATATCCAAGAGTGCCTCACTAATGGTAGGTAAACATGCGGTTTCCGCCATTTATTCTGGGTCAACGTGATGTTCAATAGCTTGGATGGCTCTGACCTGCCTCCCAGGAGTGGACCGGGATCACCCCCACCGGTCAAAGAGGGGAGGAAACGGGGTCTTGCTGGCAAGTAGTTCCCTCTAGGCACCTTTTGGGCTGGTAGATCAGCCGCTTCTCCCTCCCATCGAGTACTAGGCCGCATCAGCAATGAAAGTGGATGAAGGGAGATTTTATGCAGCTCTTTGACTGTCACCAAGTGTGTCAGGTAGGTCAGGAGGTAGCCGTATCACAGAATTTGTCCTTTTTGTTCTAGATTATGCTTGTAAAATCATCTTAGGGCAAATTAGTAGAGGAGCTCGCTTGACATGTGACTCTCCTCCATGACAGTCAGACCCGCCCAAGGCTGCTCAATTTTTAGTAGACATGCCACTATTTAATAGTGCCCAGTGTGGATACCGTGACAGAATCAAGTGAAAAGAAATCATTAGGCATCCAGTTCCACCCTCTGCTGGGAGATAACTCAGAATATGCTTTAAAGGGCAATGTGGTCAAACCAAAAAGAAATGGTGTTATTTTTATGTTATGTATTGTTTGATTGGATAGTTATGAATAGTTTGAGGGTTTAGAGTGACAATTGCTAATAAATAATGCAGGTATAAATAACAAAGCTTGTTTGTTTTTTTGTAAAGTGTATTCTGAGTTTGGAATAGTTTGGGATTTCACAGCCTATGCAATGAATCAATGCCAGCAGGGTTATTACTAATGTGAGACTTGTCAGGAATTTACAATTAATTCTAAGGGAATTTCTAATTTAAGTTCCAAGTATTTTCCCAGTTCAGCAACACTGGCCTTACATTTGAAATTCACTTTGAATTCCTGTTCCTGTTTTGTTGGTAAGGTTTATGTCAAAGGTTTAGGAGAAATAACCCAAAATGTAGCAAGCTCACTTGAATTAAAATCCGAGACAACCAAAATCCAGAAGGCAAGACAATATTCAGTGTCAAACAGTCCAACAGTCAGAAAATCCAATAGGCAGTAAAGGTTCCAAGACGAGTAGACTCTGGGGTCAAAAACCAGAATAACGGAGAGAAAGATAAAATCAAGTGTTCAACAGTACAACCACAGAATAACTGAGCAATACATGCTCCGCTGTTCTATGTTTAAATAGGATGCCTTTGCTCAGCCACGCACCTCTAATTTGCCTTCAAACCCCCACTAATCATTTTGCCATAGGGAACTTAATTGTGTAATAGTTCTCTTGTTCCACATTGAGCAAACATGCCTCTATGGTGTGTGGGGTTGCTTGTGAATCATGATACAATCTGCCCAGATTGTCACTCAAAAGGGGTGATCTATGTATTAAAATGCCCATGCAACCTCCTCTATACAGGCAGAACAATTAGATGCCTATATGTAAGGATAGCGGAACATACAAGAAACATAAAGAATGGGTTGGAGTCACACAGTGTCTCGAACCATTTCAAAATAGCTCATAATCAGAACCCTGAAGGAATTTTTTTTTAGCGCCATTAAAATAGTTAAAAAAGATTGTAGAGGAGGCAACTATACAAAAAAAATAGGAATGGAAGAAATGAAATTAATTTTTAATTTTTATTCTATGACCCCTCAAGGGCTTAACCAAGATTTTGAACTATGCCATTTTATGAATTTACTTCCTTTAATATGCCACTTTATCACTTCAGGTTTTATAAATTACTTTTGTTAGATGTACCAATATTTTAATAATATTTTTAGAATTTTAGGAGGTAATAGGCTGATCTTTTTAGTTTTAGTAGTTTGAGATTTTAAAACATTGGTTTAATTATATTTGTGTTTTGAGAATGAATATGTGCACCTCTGAATATAATATTTTTAGTACAACATTAAGAAATGAACACTTTTTTAAATCTCTTGGTGATTGCATTGGAGTACCATAAGTTAATGTATGTCTCTTTAAATAAGTATTGATACATTTGCTGCTTCTCCTTCCCATTGACCTCGGCTTGCTTCACTACGATTATCATCTTTCTGTTCCAGTCTCCCATCTCTGCTAAAGACCAGAAGGCCACTCAAGGCTCAGGGGTTCAACCACCTGGGTAACGAGTGGCTACCTCTGGCAGAAAACATTGCTGATCTGGCTACTGGACTCCAAAACTTTGTTACATCAATAACATTACAGAATAATCTGGCCCATTCCTGGAGACCGTCGGATCAGATTCTGCATTGGCCCAGCAGGTTGCTTTTAATGCAAGAACTATGCAGACCCAGACCATTCAAGTGCTGCAGGATCAGGTAGCTGAACTGCAAAATGAAGTTCGATCAATGCATAGTGAGCTTAGCAGCTACAGGGCACATGATGTTGCGGCTGCTGCTACTACTACTGTTACACCTGCACAAGATGCCCGCTTGCCTCTATCAGAAAAATTTGGAGGAGACTGCAAAAAATTTAGGGGTTTCCTAAATCAATGAAGTTTGCATTTCATGATGTTACCTAACCGTTTTCCATCTGAAAGAGAGAAAGTGGGATTTATTTTTTCCCTCTTCAAAGATGAAGCCCTGGCCTGGTGCTCCCCTTTTCTGGAACAGGACAGTCCAGTCTTGGGAAATTTAAAAGACTTTCTTGAGGCCATGTGCCTAGTTTTTGATGATCCCAATCGCTGTGCTACAGCAGAAGCCACTCTCCTTCATTTACATCAAGGGAGGCGCTCTGTGGCTGAATATGCTGCTGAATTCAGACAGTGGGTTACTGATACTACTTGGAACCAATCAGCCCAGAGGTTCCACTTCAGAAGGGGTCTCTCAGAAGCTATAAAAGATGAGCTAGCTCGTGTTGATCTTCCTGTTGAGTTTGATGCATTTGTGCGGTTGGCTATCCGTATTGATCGGAGACTTTCAGAAAGAAGATTGGAAAGACAGGGCTCTTTTAAACCAAGTGCTACTCCTACTTTCTATTCAAGAATTTCTACTCCGACCCCACAAACACCTACAGACTCTGAACCTGAGGCTATGCAGGTAAATCTAATAAGAGGGCCATTATCCAATGAAGAAAAACAGTGGCGACGCACTCACAACTTATGCCTGTACTGTGGTAGTGCAGGGCATTATGCCATCAATTGCCCTAACAAGTCTAAAAGAACAATAGCTATGACTGCTGAGGGTGCACAGATCCAACACCAATCCCAGATTTCAGACCAACTGGATTCTGTCACACAACCCTTGTTTTCTCTGGCTCAGGGTGAAGAAGGTATGATGACTCAACATCCTCATTTGGTGGTGCCTATCATTTTGCAATATGGTGATAATAAAATTTCAACTACAGCTATGATAGATTCCGGAGCAGGCGGAAACTTTATGGACATTAAATTTGCAGCAGGAAATAAAATTCAGTCTATCCCTAAATCTTCACCTGTGTTAATGGAAACAGTAGACGGTTCTCCACTTACGTCAGGCCCGGTTACACATGAGACTGTGCCCTTAAAATTGATTCTGGAAGTGAATCACCATGAGTCTATATCTTTCCACCTAATTTCCTCAACACAGTTTCCAGTGATTTTGGGTATACCCTGGCTTGCTCTGCATAACCCACAGATTGATTGGAAGACTAGAACTTTGTCCTTTCCTTCAGAACACTGCTTAATGAATTGTCAACCCTCTAAGGCGACACCTGTTACCACAACAATTAATGAAATGGTTGCTACAAACTTAACTAAGCTTCCTCTACAATATCGGGATTTTGCAGATGTCTGTGATAAGAAGAATGCTGATCAGCTTCCACCTCACAGGCCTTATGATTGCCCCATAGAGCTGCTACCTGGAGCTGCTATCCCATTTGGCCGTATATACTCCCTTTCTGAGCCTGAATTGAAAGCACTTCGTGAATACATACAAGAAAATCTTGCCAAAGGCTTTATTCGACCATCCACTTCTCCAGCAGGAGCTCCTATATTCTTTGTAGAAAAGAAAGATGGCAGTCTACGGCCATGTGTCGATTACAGGGACATTAATAAAATCACTGTTAAAAAACGTTATCCCTTGCCTCTCATTCCTGAACTTCTGGAGAGACTTTGTTCAGCTAAAATATTTACGAAGCTTGATCTACGGGGGGCATATAATCTGGTTCGCATAAGACCAAATAATGAATGGAAAACAGCTTTCAGAACCAGGTACGGACATTACGAATATCTAGTAATGCCATTTGGGCTTTGTAATGCCCCTGCAACTTTTCAGCATCTAATCAATGATGTACTACGGGATCTCCTGGATCAGTTTGTTGTGGCATATTTGGATGATATCCTGATATTTTCTGATAATCTTGAAAATCACAGAAAACAGGTCTGCATTGTTCTTGAGCGCCTTCGTACCCACCACCTATACATTAAACTGGAAAAATGTGAGTTTGAACAAACAGAAATTCAGTTCCTGGGGTATGTAATAACTCCTAAAGGTTTAAGTATGGACGCAAGTAAAATTAAAGCTGTGCTGGACTGGCCCATCCCCAAGAATGAAAAAGATATACAGAGATTTGTGGGGTTTGCCAATTTTTACAGGCGTTTCATTAAGAATTTCTCTGCCGTTATTACACCGATCACTGAACTTACACGTAAAGGGACTCCTTTTCAGTGGTCCAATAAGGCTGACACTGCATTTTCCAGATTAAAGACTCTGTTTACATCTGCCCCTATCTTGGTACATCCTCAGCCAGAATTGCCATTTACTGTAGAGGTAGATGCTTCTGATTCAGCTGTTGGGGCTATACTGTCTCAAAGGACTGGACCTAAGATGTTGTTACATCCATGTGCCTTCTATTCCCGCCAGATGTTACCAGCAGAAAGAAATTATGACATAGGGAATAAAGAACTTTTGGCTATAAAAGCTGCCTTCGCCGAATGGAGACATCTCTTGGAGGGAGCCACCCATCCAATTACTGTCCTCACAGATCACAAAAATCTGGAATGTATTCAATCCGCTAAGAGACTGTCAGCCAGACAAGCACGCTGGTCCCTATTTTTCTCAAGGTTTAATTTTTTTTTTCATACCGCCCTGGTTCCAGAAATGGCAAGGCGGATGCCTTGTCTAGGATAGCTGACCCCCTCCATACTACAGTAACCAAGGCCACCATCTTGCCGGAGAGCAGATTTTTAGGAGTTACCTTTGCTTCTGATCTAATGTCTCGCACTAAAAAGGGCTACTCTAAAGATCCAGTTTTTCGTGATCCTCCTCGTGATCTTCATATGACCATGCTTAATGGGTTTTGGATTTTTCAACAACGTCTGTTTGTTCCAGAATCAGTGCGACTGGACGTTTTACGCCTCTACCATGACTCTAAACCAGCAGGTCATCCAGGAATCCGAAAGACACAAGAACTACTTACCCGATCCTTTTGGTGGCCTAAATATTATGAGGATGTTAAGAAGTATGTGTCCTCTTGTGATGTATGTGCCAGACATAAGACTCCTCGCTCATCCCCTGTTGGCTTGCTTCAGCCTCTTCCGATTCCTCATCGTCCCTGGGGATCTATATCCATGGACTTTATTGTGGAACTACCTCCCTCTAAGGAACACACTACCATTCTTGTTGTTGTGGACCGATTAACTAAGATGAGTCATTTCATACCAGCTCGTGGTCTCCCTTCAGCTAAACAGACTGCTGACCTTGTTATTCGGGAAATATTTCGCTTGCATGGAGTGCCTGATGAAGTAATTTCTGACAGGGGAGTGCAGTTTACATCTCATTTTTGGAAATATTTTTGTTCTATTCTAGGTATTAATGTAAATCTGTCTTCAGCTTTTCATCCATAAAGTAATGGACAGACTGAGCGAACCAACCAGACTTTAGAACAATATTTGCGGTGCTATATTAGTTACCTGCAGGATGATTGGCTGGATTTTCTACCCACGGCGGAGTTTGCCTATAACAATGCCCAACACTGCTCCACTTCTCTGAGCCCATTTTTTGCCAATTATGGTTACCATACAACCTTTCTAGTGAGTCTCCCAATTACTACTCCCATTCCTGCAGTCACTGACCGGCTAACCGCCTTACGAGATTCCCAAGAACTGTTGAAGGAGACTCTTTCGGAGGCTCAGGAATGTTACAAAAGAGCTGCTGATAGGCACAGAAAGGAGGCCCCAGTTTATCATGTTGGTGACAAGGTTTGGCTGTCAACAAAGAATCTTAAGCTTAGGATTCCTTCTCATAAATTGGGTCAAAAGTTCATGGGACCTTTTGAGATAATCGCTAAGATCAATGCAGTCACCTTCCGTCTGCAACTTCCGGATTCCATGAAAATACATCCGGTGTTTCACGTGGCACTGCTTAAACCTTTTCATGAAAATACTTTCCCTGGTCGAGCCTTGCCTGCCCCACCACCAGTCCTCGTGGATGGTGAAGATGAATACGAGGTGGAAAAAATTCTTGACTCCAGGATCTTCCGCAACAAGCTTCAATATTTGGTTCATTGGAAAGGCTATGGTGAGGAGGATAGATCATGGGAACCAGTGGACAATATTCATGCTCCTGATCTTCTTCAGTCTTTCCATGCAAAGTACCCTGCTAAACCAGGAAATAGGGCATCCAGAGGCTGCGCCTGTAGAGGTGGAGGTAATGTGAGGAACTGACTCTGCTGGGTTTCGAGCCCTGGTTTACATGGTGCTAAACCTCTTCCTTACCAGTACACCAGCCTGCCTTTTGTAAGTTTACCTGAGATCTGATACCATTGCTTGTAGAGTCAAGGTTATCAGTGACAACTCTCTTCAGCTGTGTCTGGTCAGGTGTCTGGTTCTTGGCCTATAAAAGCCACTTCCTGTCTCTGTACCTTTGCCAGATTATTGTGGTTCCTGTACTCTCTAATCAAGCTTGTTCCTGTTTCTCCTACCTGTTGCTGAATTTGGACTGTTTTGACTTTGCTGCTTCTCCTTCCCATTGACCTCGGCTTGCCTCACTACGATTATCATCTTTCTGTTCCAGTCTCCCATCTCTGCTAAAGACCAGAAGGCCACTCAAGGCTCAGGGGCTCAACCACCTGGGTAACGAGTGGCTACCTCTGGCAGAAAACATTGCTGATCTGGCTACTGGACTCCAAAACTTTGTTACATCAATATCATTACACTTGCTTAGATATACAAATAAGTGGGAAGATGCATTTATATTTTATTGCATATGCTTTTATACTTTAGAACTGCTCACTTTGTGTTAAAATAAGCCCAATCGAGAAATGCGGCTTGTATAGGGGCGGGTCATAAGGAGGAGACGTCAAGAGGTTGGAACGTATGGTGCGTTCCACCAGAGTGTAAGCAGAATCCGGAGGGAACACCAGGAAGTGACGCCATAGTGATGGAACGCATGTTGCGTTCCAATTGCCCGAAACGGAACCCGGAAGTGAAAAAAGAGTAGAGGAGGTATCCGGAAGTAGGGATGAAGCGGGCGATTTAAGAGAGGAGAAAAGCAGTGAGACACATCAAAGCCAACTGAGGAAGCCTGTTTTATCGGGCGAAACGCGTTTTGGATACTTTGGACACTTTTGGACATTTGTTTGGACTACACAGTTGATCCAGAACTTTATCTGGTATACTATATTTTATTTATTTTATTTGAGTGTGTTTTAACCAATAAAGCACCTTTTCTTTGGAAGAAAACTTCTCTGACTTGGCATCTGCATTACCCTGAGCTGGTCAAAGGTGGGACAAGACAGATCACTGCATAGAAGAAGGATCTGGACATCCTTTTAATGGTCCACAAGCGTACATCATCGAGTCATATGAGGGTATGACTCCAGATTTGTGAGTGACACCACTCTTGCATTTTAATATACGTTATACTTGACAATATTGTATTGCACTAGTGTTTTATAATTTTATTTTTCAGGATATTCACTAAACAGCTATTTAGAAGCTCCACCTTACGTATGTATTTATATTAATATGCCCAGATGCCTGCAGCCCATCCCGAGCGATCATGTGGACACATTTTGGTGGCCACAGTTCTCCGGAATCCAAGATGGCAGTGGTGGCGGCACGGTAAGCCATAACAGACTTATAATTGTTGTGATTTTTGTAAGTTCCTGCAGTTTTAAGCAAGTGAGTGGTACGATAGATCAGCAAAAAAGCTTCACGAAGGAGCATAGATTGATATGATGATTGGAATATCCCTCTAATTGCACATTGTTTTTTCTTTAACCCATGTAACATTTAAAGAAAAATAATAGATCTTGCTTTGCAAATAGTATTTTGTGTTAGTTTATAAATACTTGAAATGTCTTTATAGAAAGCAGCAGTCACTGTATGTTCATTATAACAACCACCAATACATTTTCTCTACATTACTGATCAAATGTACCTGAGTCCTGCACAGAGGCGATAAGAGGATTGGATTTCTCCTGTCTGCTTAATCCTCTATTGCTCTGCTTGGCGTCTACTGGTAACTGCAGCATTGTGAGAAATCTGTTAGTTTGCTGGATATTTTCCATCTGATTTTTTTTTTTTTTAAAGTAAAGATCTATATTTTTATGTGACTTAAGAACTTGAAAGGAATAATCAACTTAAAGGGAACCATTGGCAAAACACTCCTCAGACGACTCTTACCCTTTAGAAACAAGTAGTTAAAAGGAAAAAGCTGTGTGCTAGGTGGACGTTTTTATGTAACCTTCAGAAAGCTTTTGTTTTAAATCTCTAGATTGCTCAGAGGGAATACTGCACTAAATAATATTTTGATCTCATAAGATTGCATGTAATCACATTGGTCATGTGTACTCCTTCGGCATCAGGTGAGAAACCAACAGGATTTGTAGAAGTTGCTTTGGATGAGTCGGCTGGCACAGTACTGAGTGCTCACTGCCAGTTACAGCGGGACTATATTAGTATTCAGCACCATTTCCATGCTTCCTGCACAGATGGAGAAAAGGGCTATTAAACTGTTGGCAAATCAGCTCAGTCACAGGTCTATTTCTTTTGGTTTTAATTTCAATGGGATGATGCTTTGCTTTTACAAAGCTGCCCTATTATAGACTCCGGGGTGTTGACTAAAAAAAGATTTACATCTGATTTTGTTTCCAGTTGAAGCTGGTAGCATCTCTGTGCCAAAGTGTTTGGTTCAGAAAAGCTCAGTGCTTTGGAATCCAATGCGATCATGATCATTGCAATATCAGTTGATATTACAAGTGCATTATTAATTGGATTCTGGTGGATGTGTTTCCTGTGAAGTTAAATCAGATTGATATTTGCAAAACAATTATGTCAGTGTTTGCCTGTGTTTCACTTGTAATACATGAAAGACTCTGGCTGAAATGTAAAACGTTCCATTAGGATTGATTTAGAATGGAGGCTGATGGGGGATGGAGCTTAGAGTATGGTCTTAAAAAAGTCCCGGGGCTGATTATGGCACTATTTCATTGTTAGCCCCAATACCCCTTTAATACAGAGAGAGAAATAACATGTCCAAGTAAACATTTAATGACAATAGCACTTCCATGCATCATATATGAAGCTAATTATACAGAAATGTCTGGGGGTAATGCTATGGATGCAGGATTTAAATTCAGTTGGGTTCAGTTGGGTTAATACATCACGGCCTGGGGTTAATAAAGCAGGTGTTGAGTTTAATAATATAGGGCTATATAATACTCTGAAATCAATCAAATATTTGGTGTTACAATGTGATTAATAGAAGCCATTAGGATTGGACTGAGGGCATGTATAAAACTGGTTTTAGGAGGGGCTGATGTCAATATATGTGGGAGGGGATATACAATGTCATTTTGCCTACTTGCAATACACCTGCTTCTTTGTCCAACAGTGACTTTTTCTGTCTTTCATATCTATCAACCTCTCTTTCCTACTGCAATGTTTTTGTTTTTCAACCACTCATTTTGTGAACATTCTCTATCCATATACATTTCTCTTTTTGATTGTTTCACCAGTTTCTTTCTTATTAAATCCTACCTGCCTATTGAGCTCTCCTTTTTTCTATATTTGACTGATACTTTCTTTTCTCTCCATTTTTGACCATTTTTCTACTCTCTGTCTATGATTTGTCCATGTCCACTAATCTATGTCTCCTTTATTAGTCTTTGTCCATCAATCTTGCCATGTCACTCTGAGTGTTCCCTGTTCATATCTTACTCCACTGGTTCTTCTATTTGTATTGCTACACCCTCTACTTATATTGTGACATAATATGAATGTTATATCGCTACAACCTCTTTACTTGCTTACCTGCTCTCTGGCAAGAACCTTCTTCCTCTCCCTACCTCTGTATGTCTTACCCCTGTCATATTTGGTTTTACCTGGCATCATCTTGTCCCATTACCAGGCTTTTTTCTCTCATTCTCTGCTCTTCTCTCTTCCCCACTTTAAAGATTTCTCCATGTGTTCTGACCCCATTGTTTTACTCCTTTCACATTTGGAAACATGATAAAATTATTATTATTATTATTATTATTATTATTTGTATAGCACCTACAAATTCTGCAGTGCTGTACACAGGGCCGGATTAACATAGGGGCTGATGGAGCTGCAGCTCCAGGCTCAGGCCCATGGAATAGGCCCATTAATAAAAAAACAAAAAAACAAAACACTACTCTTAGGGATTCCATTTGGCTTTTATTTTATTGGCACAGCCAGTATTTGAGGCTGCCTGGCTGGTGCCTACTGGCAATACAAATGCTGGTATTTATCTCAGTATAAACAAGAGATTACTATGCAATACCAGCACTGGCCAATAGGGGTCGCTGTGTGTGGAGACAGGCAGGGATAGGAAGTTCCAGCATATCCCTCCCTGCCTGCCTACACTGATCTGCAGGGGTGCAGCTACAGAGAGTCCAGACAGCAACTTCCACCCTGCAGAGATAGCCTACAGCTCACGAAAGTAAGAGATGAGGGAAAGGCTGCGAGGAGACATACACTGAGACACTAAGGGACACTGGGAGACATTATGGCAGACACTGAGACACTAAGGGGCACTGGGAGACATTATGGCAGACACTGAGACACTAAGGGGCATTGGGAGACATTATGGCAGACACTGAGACACTAAGGGGCATTGGGAGACATTATGGCAGACACTGAGACACTAAGGGGCACTGAGAGACATTATGGCAGACACTAGAATTAAGCAGACACTAAGGGGCACTGGGAGATATTATGGCAGACACTGAGACACTAAGGGGCATTGGGAGATATTATGACACAGACACATGGGGACCCAGTGTCCCCATGTCTCCCAGCCAGTGTCCCTGGTGTCTCAGTGCCCCCTTGTCTCCCAGTGACCCCTAGTCTCCCAGTCTGCCAGTGTCTCACTGTCCCCATGTCTCCTAGTGCCTCCATGTCTCTCATTGCCTAAAGTGTCACAATGTCCCCATGTCTCCAAGCTAGTGTCCCTGGTGTCTGTGGCCCTGGTGTCTCAGTGTCCCCATGTTTCAATGTCCCCCAGCCAGTGTCTCTAGTGTCTGTGTCCCCATATCTTCAAGTGTCCGTTATTTTCCCATTGTCCCCATGTGTCCCAGCCAGAGTCCCCTAGTCTCTCAGTGTCACTTGTGTCCCCGTGTCCCTAGGTCTCCCCATGTCCCCAGGTCTCCCCGTCTTCCTAGTGTCCTAGTGACATGGGGATCCTGGGATACATGGGGACACAGGGAGACATGGGGCATTGAGACACTGTGATACATAGGATCACTGGGAGACCTGGGGACATGACACAAGGGGACACTGGGAGATATGGGGCACTGAGACACTGATACATAGGGACACATGGGGGCACTGAGTCATGGGGGCACTGGGAGACATGGGGGCACTGGGAGGAATCCATCTATACAGCAGAATCAAACCAATAGTTTTTTTGGTGATTTTACAGCATTTTCTCTTATGTCACTCCTTTTTTTTTTCCAAGAAAGGTGGCAACCCTAACTACTTTTCACATACTCTTACTTAAGTATGGAAACTTAAGTGGGATGTATGGGAACAAAACTTGTGTGGACTAGCTGACAATGAATATAGTTAAAGGGACACTATAGTCACCAGAACAACTACAGCTTATTGAATTTGTTCTGGTGAGTAGAATCATTACCATCAGGCTTTTTGCTGTAAACACTGTCTTTTCAGAGAAAATGCAGTCTTTACATTACATCCTAGTGATAACTTCACTGGCCACTCTTCAGATGGCTGTTAGAGTTCCTTCCTGGGTCATGGCTGCCTAAAATGCATTCAAACATTCAGAGTCTCCACCCTCTGCATGCAGACACTGAACTTTCCTCATAGAGATTCATTGATTCAATTCATCTCTATGAGGAGATGCTGATTGGCCAGGGCTGTGTTTGAATCATGCTGGCTCTGACCCTGATCTGCCTCTTTGTCAGTCTCAGCCAATCCTATGGGGAAGCACTATGTTTGGATTAGGCCACCACTTCTAATGTTGTCAGCAGACTGCTTGTTTTTATGAGTCTAACAGCATGCAGAGTTACAGCTTCGAGCTTGAATATAGTAAGATTTTGCTATATTTATGGAGACATGAGGGGCCCAGGGGGGCTAGATGGTGGTGTTAACACTATAGGGTCATGAATTCATGTTTGTGTTCCTGACCCTATAGTGATCCTTTAAAGTAATGCTGACTTTGGTCTCTCTAACACTGTGGCATGTTCCCTTTCTTCTACACTCACTACATACAGCTTTTCTCTGTCCCAGACCATATACCAGGAGCTTCTGCCTGCTAGTAAGAAGGTAAGTTGAGTGAGCACATCATTAGATGCATTTATGCCAAGCTCAGGGTGCTGTCTGCATAGTATGCCCTTAGTTGGCCAGCTGCATGATTGGCAGGCAGCCTGACATGCATTCATGCCAGGCTGGCCTTCTAATTCTTTGAGCAGACATGTCCTCTTTTTGGGCATGTACGCCCCTTTTGGCAGGTTACGTGATTTGTGTCAGTGGCACACCCTTTTACCATGACCATTGACTTCCTGCCTGACTGGACACTGCTGTTAGGGGTTATGGATTTACTTGAAAGATGAAAACATAAATTAGTGAGAGATTAGCCTTTTCTTATAGCTGCTGTTTCATTTCTCTCCAGCACCATCTCCATCAGATACATGATGCTTGGGAGTGTTTTACTGTTTTTGGTCAATATGATTCTGTAATTAGGCCCGTCATAATTGTCAGCACCAGGCCCACGTGGCTCTTAATCTGGCCCTGGCTGTACAAAGGGTGGACTAACACACATTTAATTGTAACCAGACGAGTTAATGCACATGAACAGAGGGTTTGAGAGCCCTGCTCAATGAGCTTACATGTTAGAGGTAGTGGGGTAAAGTGACACAAAAGGTAAAGGTAGTATTAGAGAAGTAGATTGATAGAATAGTATTCTTTGAAGACTTAGTGTGTTTTTTTTTTTTAATAACACTTGCAGGAGATTAATCAATCGGGAGCTATTAACAGTTTAATTGATACGCTTTTGTGAAGGAGTGAGTTTTTAATGATTTTCCAAAGGACTGCAGACTGGGTGAGTGTCTAACAGAGAAGGGAAGAGAGTTCCACAGGAATGGTGCAGCCCTAGAGAAGTCTTTAAGGTAGGGGAACGAACAGAGGATAGATGTAGGTCTTCTGCAGAGCGTAGGGGTCTAGACAGGACATACTTGTGTACTAGGGATAATAGATCGGTTGGAGAAGCATTATGTGGAGATGTATCAATCATACTTTATCAATCCAGGTTATGTGCAACTAAGGGTTGATTTAATATAGTAGTGATTTTTTGGGGGGAGGGCAAAGGGACATTTTAATTTAATAAATATGCTGTAAAAACATGATTTAGATTTATTGAAACTAAGAATAACATTGGTAGTAGCAGTGACTAGCAGTCCACACATACAACAGACGGCAATAATGTTAAAAACAACTGATTCAAACATACAGTTGCAAGACAAAGTATGTGAACCCTTTGGAATGATATGGATTTCTGCACAAATTGGTCATAAAATGTGATCTGATCATCATCTAAGTCACAACAATAGACAATCACAGTCTGCTTAAAACAATAACACACAAATTCTATGTATATGAAAAAGAAGGTGCACACAATAACAGTAAGGTGAAAGCAAGCTCTTACACTTAAGTGAAGGAATCCCTTGATTTTTATTTATTATTTTATATAGAGTACTTTTAATAAATTTTGTTCATACCTTCCTTGGAGATTTTCCTTTCTATTCCTACCAAATTGGCTTAAGGTGGAGGAGACCAGGAGGAGACAGAAAGAGGGCATTGGATCTCCCTTAGAAGATCCTGAGGCGCTTACCATTAGAGCCAAATGTGTTATTGGCTCTATGTTTGTGAGTTACCCATTTTTTATCTACTTGCATTCATTTTTGCATAAAAACCATCTGCACTAAGATTTGCTTGTTTATTGTTTGCAGATTATTGTAATAGCACCTTGTCTATTTATGCAACACCATTATCTGTAAAGGTAAACCAAAGCTCCACTTATATTTTGTTTTATTTGCAATAACACACAAAGAATGAAATGTTGCCATGTTTTTATTGAACAATTCCAACACATTTAAATGCTTCCCCTTAAACCACTCAAGTGTTGCTTTAGCAGTGTGTTTGGGGTCATTGTCCTGCTGGAAGGTGAACCTCCAACCTAGCCTCAAATCACGCACAGAGTGGTACAGGTTTTGCTCAAAAATATCCCTGTATTTAGCACCATCCATCTTTCCCTCAACTCTGACCAGTTTCCCAGTCCTGGCTGCTGAAAAACATCCCCACAGCATGATGCTGCCACCACCATGTTTCACTGTGGGGATGGTGTTTTATGGGTGATGTGATGTGTTTGGTTTGTGCCAGACAAAGCGTTTTCTTTGATGGCCGAAAAGTTCAATTTTAGTCTCATCAGACCAGAGCTCCTTCCTCCATACATTTTGGGAGTCTCCCACATGCCTTTTCGCAAACTCAAAATGTGCCATTTTGTTTTTGGAGCATACGGCTTATTGTTGTCCTATGTACAGATACCCCAGTCTCTGCTGTGGAACTCTGAAGCTCCTCCAGGGTTACCATAGGTCTCTGTGCTGCCTCTCTCATTAATGTCCTCCTTGCCCGGTCCGTGAGTTTTGGTGGGCGGCTGTCTCTTGGCAGGTTTGCTGTTGTGCCATGTTCTTTCCATTTGGTTATGATAGATTTGATGGTGCTCCTGGGGATCATCAAAGATTTGGATATTTTTTTTATAACCTAACCCTGACTTGTAACTCTCAACAACATTGTCCCTTACTTGTTTGGAGAGTTCCTTGGGCTTCATGGCAGTGTTTGGTTAGTGGTGCCTCTTGCGTAGGTGTTGCAGCCTCTGGGGCTTTTCAAAAAAAAATGTGTATATGTAATGACAAATCATGTGACACTTAGATTGCACACAGGTGGACATCATTTCACTAATTATGTGACTTCTGAAGGTAATTGGTTGCACCAGAGCTTTTTATGGGCTTCATAACAAAGGGGGTGAATACATACGCACTTGTCAATTTTCTGTTTTCTTTTTCTAAAAAATAGTTTTATGTATTATATATTCTTCTCATTTCACTTCACCAACTTAGACTATTGTGTTCTGATCCATCACATAAAATTCAGATTAATAAAACATTGAACTTAAGGCTGTAATGTAACAAAACAGGTAAAAAGCCAGGGGGGGAGGCGGGGGAATACTTTTGCAAGGCACTGTAACTTTTACACATACATTTGAATTTTCTCAGGGTTTATTGACTAAATCATTATAAATCAAAAGAAACCTGCAAAATGGCCTTTATGTAAATACTCAAACGGACTATATGAAATGTGTGAATAGTAACAAAATTTTGGGGTTTATTTATTATTCATTTTTCCATTGTTCAACTTTCTAGATTTCTCACAGAACAAACTCTTTTTTTAACTCTTAGTTTAAAATGCTAAACATCCCCAATGACCTTTCTGTTACATGTTTCAACATCCCCGGGGCTTTGCATAGCTTGAAATATCTGAAGACTGACATATCTGATCTGTGAGTTTGAAAAAATGTGCAGATTCATAGGTCATCTCCCTCACTGTAAATGTGTTACACGTTTGAGGGACAGTGACGCACTGACAACCATAATTTTCACTGATTGAAGAACAGATTAAAGTACCTTTATCTTTTGTTAAATTATCCAGCTGAAAATTTCTGGTAAAATCAATTGTTGTTTATTAGTGCGTTGGGAATGGTCATATGAAGCACACATTTTGCTAGTGTTGCTCTCCAAAAATAATTTCAACATATATTTTATGCATGTTTTATTCACCTTGTGTGAAGATGTTTATTTCTGCCAATGTACATGAAAACCCCAGCATCCATTTAATTATATAAATTCTCCCATCCCCTCTCCTCCCAGCATTTTACACACACAACAGAATTAATAGATCAGCATCTACATCGTTTGAGGATTTTATCTTTAAATTGAAATCAAAGGGATTTTAAACATAGCTCCAGGGCATAAATTTATTTTTAACGTGTGTCCAATGCAATGGAACATAATGCATTAAAATGAGTGCAGACAGAAATGTTTTAAGCCTATAAAATTATACTGTTTTACCATAAATTTTCAGTAAATGTGTACCTTGTAACAGAGAGAACAATGGATATATACAATGTTGCCCTGCTTACAATCACAACATAAAGCCAATTTTTCTTTCCCTGATAATTTTCGGCTTGGATCGACTGACAATTTTGCTTGCCCAGATTATTTCGTTACAAACTGTAAGCTCTTGGGAGCAAATTCTTGTTTCCATTTCCCTAAATTTGTCATTTTGTATGTTTCGCTGAGGAACATTTTTATGTGCTTTCATAAAACTATAATAATAACTTGTTTGATAAATAATCTTTTTTTTTTTCCTGGAGCTCCCCGAAGAACAGTACTGATTTTATTAATTTAATTTATGTGAATAAAATACTCATCATCACTACATATTTCCAGCTGCATACTCTCTTCATTTGCTATTTCCCCCATATTTGATTTCTGCTCATTTTTAAGTCTTATTCTAGAACTTGACCTTTTTCTGCAATGAGAAACAGAGCCCGAGGCCAACGAAGTGCAGAATTAATGGGACCCTGGAAGATCTGATGGATGGCTGCATGTCTAACTCCAGACTGTTAACGCTGATGTCTTTTCCTCTTTGTCAATTTCTTTCATGTGAAAGTTGTTGTTATGTTGTGTTTTTTTTTTTTTTTCTTCCGTCCAGATTTTCAGCATTTAATTTTGCTAGAAAAGAAACAGCTCAGAGAAATAATCGGTTTTGAGTGTCCGGAAAATCTATCTTATTTTACAGGCAATGAACAAAGTGATATATAAGCTGGAAGGGTAAGGCAGCAGAGAGACAGTGTTCTGTACTCTAAAGCGACGTGAGGTCTTTTGCTGCTTGCAGACCATTTTGTTCCCATAATAGAGCCAGTCTTACGAACGTGTGTCATTATATCATGTATATTTGGTAACCTTTGCCTACCAAGCCTCACCTTGGGGCATCTTTTGCTTGAATGCAGAGCTTGTAATATTGCTTTGAAAAGTTTTATTATTAATGTTTTACTTTTTATTTCTTAAGTGCTGACATTTTCTGCAGCGCTGTACGACATGTAAACAACATATACCAGTACCTCCTACTAGCTAGAATTAACATATAATTGCTAATAAGACCCGAAGGGCTATTCCCATTGAAATAGCCACTGGTGAGGCTGTCCGTCAGCCTGCCATGCATTCATATAAGGTTAATGAATCCTTCCTTGGTGAGACCCTCTTCATTTTGGATGGTTTAGACATCTCCAATGATATACACTTTGTTATGGACATGTCCCTTTGTAGGTCCACCTATGTCTGCCCCAACTTCATGCCTCTCAGATGTCCAATTTCAGTGGGACAATCCCTATTTCAGATTCTTTCCCACTCTACGTGGCACAGCACAAGTGCATTATTAGACAAGTGCACTTGGGCTATGCAGAGAGCACCACCGCAGCACTTGCTGCATAGTCTTCCCTGAGTGGGGTCAGCCAGGAGGCTGCAAGTCAACAAGGTGTGCATTCATGCCAAGCAGACATGCCCCCTCTGTAGCCTGGCCCTTCCTGGGCAGGTATACTTCTTTCAGGACTTTGCCACTCCATCCTGATCATAAGTTGGGAGGTATGCAACTTCATATCTCCCAAACTAGGAGGCCTCGGTCAATCCATATGTGGATGGAAAGACATGAAGTCAGCACCAGCATTTTCGGAATGCTCTCCATGATTAGTATTTTTGCCCCAGATGCTTAAGCTCACCATGATTTGACACTGGCCACTGAAGACTATTGAACTGTTGAATTAAAAAAGGAAGGATTACATTTCTCATACATAATATATATTAGTATGCAAATGTGTAATGTGAAACTTGTAATAAAACAATTCTAATTGTGCAAATGTTTATATAAGCAATATGCATAGAACTATATAACCCTGTCAATAATTAATCAATGGAAGTGTCTGTGCAGTGGATACCCAATATATGATAACATTTCTCTGATGTTCTAATATGAGATAAATCAATTTCAGTGTTTATTGTCCCATTTTACACTGCCTTTTGCCAGTTGCTGCATTTTCTTGTGTAATATGCATAAAATACATCCATGTGCTATTAAGTCACATTTCTCCCAGTAAAACATTCTCCTAGCAAGTCCCATGTTGTTGTTTTTTCACCCTGAATCAATCTGAGAATTATAATTTACTGTGATCATCACTGAGCTGGTTTATGGACTGTGCACAATATCATTCCATTACTAGCCAATGGCTTTTATTTCTTGAAACTGCTATAATGGCCTCATTAGTTTAATCACTATGTGTAATGTATATACAACTCTTTGTGAATTAAGCATCTTTGGAGATGAGATAGGTGGTCTCAAACATGTTAGAAATATTAACACATATCTACACCAGTGTGTTATAATCATTTTATATATTTTTTAAATTAAATTCTTTGTTTATGAAATGCGTCAGAAAATAATCTCAATAGAGAATGGCATTTCAAAGCCATCATACAAATCAGACAATGCTATTTTAAAAGTTTGGGCAAATATGTTTTCAATTTAGTGGCCAAAGAGAGAAATGTATGTAGTCAGGGCTAGAATGATGGATAGAGGGAGGGGAAGGACTGTGCTGCACACATAAGATTGAATAGTATTGTGAAGGAGGTGACTGTCCACATACATATACATACATATCACTAAATACTGATTTTGCAGCAGTGCCACAGATTGTTATATGCACTTAATGCAAAAAGACAGTCATTTACTTTATTTGTTTCAATTGAAATATATGGCATGTTCAAATATAAAGTATGCCAATGTAAAACAGCAAATAACATATTTGTAACTAAAAAAGAAATTGCATATTTTTTAAATTACATTAAATTTGACCCCTAAACCTTTCTCCCTAAGTAACATTGCTATTTTTTCTCTAGATTGACATTATTATACTAGAAATTAGAATATACCGTTCCCCAAACTAATACACATGTAAAAAATGAATAATTATGAAAAATATAGAGACATGTCAGTGACCTGCAGGCAGTTAAAGACATGCTGCGTGTGAACAGACTTTTAATAGATGACTACCTTCCAGTATCAAAGTACTGAGCAAAGCTTTATTGACCTCAAGTCCTCAATCTGGTCAGATTCCTGAATGTGTTCATCCATCCCTTGCATCTTTTTAGAAATACTAGGCAATGAAGCTACTGAATCATTAAAGGCATCCAGACCACTTCGCCACTTCGGTGGCGGAGGGAGAAGCAGCGACGTGGGACGTAAGTTACTGAAGGGGTTTTCCCTTCAGCAACTGGGGATTGGGGGGTGGGAGGGAGAGGGGACCTGCAGTGCCAGGAAAACGGATTGTTTTCCTGGCACTGGAGTTTCCCTTGACTGGTGTATAGTCGCCATATGGGCAGTCGGAACCTTGGACAACCAACCCACATACCTATCCCCAATAACACGCTGACACTAGGAATATGGGAAAATTGTCCACAGCTTTATTAACAAACAGAAACGATACTAATAATTTAACATATATATATAACACATGGGTCATTGCCCCCCATCCTCCGCCCTTGCATCTATACCTTCATTAAATATCAGGGCAATGACCCAACATAAGCAACACATAAATATATATAAATAACACTTTAACTTTACTCCAACATGAACCGATTTGAATGCAACCATAAGTAACCACGGTAGGGGTATACCCAGATACCCCTACCCCACCAGGTTCTGAGCCACCTCCAGGACTCGAAACCCACCATCGACCAGTGACCACAATTCTTCATGTACCTCACGTTCCTCATGGAGAGCCTATTTTTCCTTCCCTAGCTCTCTATCCCGCCGCTGTGACAAAACGGGATAAAAGAAAACAAACACATTACAGGGAGGGAGGGAGGGAGGGACAAACACAGCTAGGTAGAAATTAATGTGCACATTTTTTAAAATGGCTGCCTAATAAATAGCCAGCCCCCATCCCATAATCCCACAGTCCTGCTTGGTCCCTCCTATGCCCGCCTCCTAACCCCTGTCAAGGCCCTTTTCCACTAAGCTGCGCTCTGGCTACATGGGGCTACATGACTGGTGTATAGTCGCCATATGGGCAGTCGGAACCTTGGACAACCAACCCACATACCTATCCCCAATAACACGCTGACACTAGGAATATGGGAAAATTGTCCACAGCTTTATTAACAAACAGAAACGATACTAATAATTTAACATATATATATATAACACATGGGTCATTGCCCCCCATCCTCCGCCCTTGCATCTATACCTTCATTAAATATCAGGGCAATGACCCAACATAAGCAACACATAAATATATATAAATAACACTTTAACTTTACTCCAACATGAACCGATTTGAATGCAACCATAAGTAACCACGGTAGGGGCATACCCAGATACCCCTACCCCACCAGGTTCTGAGCCACCTCCAGGACTCGAAACCCACCATCGACCAGTGACCACAATTCTTCATGTTCCTCACGTTCCTCATGGAGAGCCTATTTTTCCTTCCCTAGCTCTCTATCCCGCCACAAGCTCGGACCTTGACCCCTCAAGCCGACCGAGCTCCGCCACCCCTAAGAAAGAGAGCCCTCTGCATCCCCTCCTGCAAACCCAAGTTCAGCAAATCCAGACCCACCGCTGAAAGATGAACACCGTCCGTGTGGTAATAACCCGGCAGCCCGCCTTCCAATTCTACGTGCCTCACTACCACGCCCCCCAATTTCCTCACGAAGCTTGCCATCAAGCTGTTAACTTTTCCCCTGCATCTATCGATGGCCACTGGGTCCCTCGCGTGTCGCCACCGACGCCTCGGAACGATCTCAGACCACACCAGCATCACCCCGGGAAGCAGATCGAACAACCTGTTCAGGTCCTGCTTCATCCATTTAACCAACCGACGTTGCGGGATGAGGCCCAGGTCATTGCCCCCGGCGTGCAGAACTAGCATATCTGGCCTCGCCCTGCCTGCTACCATCCGAATTATTGCCCCGCACACGTCGCCCCAGCCAAACCCCTTAAAGCCCAACCATCGCACTGTTAGAAGGTCTCTCGGGAAGCCCAGCTGTTGGCCCTGGGCTCGAGCTGCAGCTCTCCGTCCGGCCCAAACGATGAAGGAATGGCCCACAATCCATGCGACACAACCTGGGGAAGAAGGGAAACAACGTAAACACCCATACCCATACCGGGGCCCACCCCCCGACCGATACAGCCCGCATCACTGATCCAACAAACCCATGCTCACATACGTGCGGAACCGAGCGGATTCCCATCTCCCAATCCTTTTGACTAACTTGTCCCCCATGCCCAGACGCGCGGCCTCAGTGGCCGCCCCTATGCGAAAGGAATGCGTCCCGTAGGCAGCAGCATTCAACCCCAACGCCCCCAGACCCAATCGGAACACCTTAGTAAATTGGAAACGGGAGAGCGAGGAGCCATCGGCATGAACCAATAAAGACCCCCCGACTGCCGGTCTCAGTTCCAAGAACCGAGCAACGGCCGCAACTGGGCACAGTGATGACCCAGGCAGGGGGCCCAGCGTCACATCCCGGCCTTTTCCCATGACGTCCGTTTTGGATGTAGCCAGGTATACCACCAGGTTCCCAGCGATCATGCGAACACCGGATAACTGCAGACCCCCCGACCCCGACCGCGTGGCGCTCACCAATTCCCCTAACCGGAATGCACCAAAGAAGGCCAAGAGAAAGGCTGTCCTGAACAGGGCTACCTCAAACCCGTCAAAGCAGATTCCGGGAAGCACGTGGAGTAAATTCCCAAGCACCCGAACCGAGACCGGACGCCTAGCATCCGGTACCCTCCGACCCCTCCGATACCCCTTGAGAGCCTGCCTAATGACAAACGCTTTCGTGAGGTCCTCCCAACCGTGGAATTTGAACCAAAAGGCCATCGCCGCCATGGTCCTATCAACCATTGCTGGGGACACACCTTTTGCCAGCAATTGAAAAATGAACCACAGGAAGGCGTCCTGCGACGATTCCACCTGTGGCCCCTGGCCCAGCCCCTCCCAGGAACGTTCCCAGGCACCCCAAACCTTACTGTATGCGGTCCATGTGGCAGGTGCCAGCGAAGCCCTCACAAGTCCCCCAAGCATGATGCTCCGAGCTGCCACATCTCGTCCGGGCACGCCTGCCCGGTCTCCTGAGCCTCCGGAGCCGCCAACCGAAACCGGGACCACTGAAAACGAGACAGAGCATCAGCCACCTCGTTCAAATACCCGGGCACGTGACGCGCGCGAAAAACTACATTAAGGGACATGCAAAGCAAAACAAAACGTCGCAATAGTGTCACCACCGGTTTGGATGCTGCCGACTGGTTATTGACGGCATGCACCACCGACATATTGTCAGAGAAGAAGACTACTTTGCGGTCCCGGAGACAATCCCCCCACAGGGCCAATGCCACTACCAACGGGAACAGCTCCAGAAAAGCCAAGTTCCGTATGAGGGGGCTTCGCCCCCACGCCTCCGGCCACTTCTGAGCACACCATCTCCCCCTGAAGTAGGCCCCGAAACCCACGCTACCCGATGCGTCGGTGAACAGCTCCAATTCGGCCGTAGACACACCCTCCTGACGGAAGAACACCGTCCCGTTAAAGTCTTGCAAAAATACCTTCCAGACGTCCAGGTCAGCCCTCATTGAGGAAGAGACCCGAACGAAATGGTGTGGAGAACCGACCCCCGCCGTGGCTGCCGACAGGCTGCGGCTAAACACCCTACCCATGGGTATCACCCTGCAGGCAAAGTTGAGCATCCCAATCAACGATTGTAGCTGCCGCAGGGTCACCTTACGCGCCCGCTGCACCGCGGCCACCGTACTGCGCAGTCCGCACAACTTAGTCAGAGGCAGCCGACATTCCCCACGCACAGAATCTATCTCTAAACCCAGAAAGCTGAGACACTCGGTCGGGCCCTCAGTCTTGTCCGCCGCCAACGGCACCCCAAAGTGGCCTGCCACCCACTCCACTGTCCGCAACAGGTGCCGACAGGCGGGAGAACCCGCCGGCCCTACGCAGAGAAAGTCATCTAAATAATGCACCACTGCGTCGTTCCCCGACTCCATCCGCACCACCCATTCGAGAAAGGTACTGAACTTCTCAAAATAGGAGCACAAAATGGAGCAGCCCATCGGGAGACATAAGTCGACGAAGAAGCCCCCCTCGAAGAAGCACCCCAGTAGGTGGTGACAAGCCGGATGAACCGGAAGCAAGCGAAAAGC